>ML296942.1:10576-82229 GCA_005239495.1 Nicotiana undulata | reverse complement strand
ATTTACTAAACATGCTGCACGTTGTTCAGATAAACAATTACGGTAAGTATGCATGCTATTTTGGTCTAACAGGATACTACACATGCTGATAAGGTTCAAATAAGAAGGAAAACATGTCATTTCTTAGTAGAAATAGAGTTTTTACAATAATTAGCTCGTGTACGTACTCGTCACCTCACGTACACGATGCTCACATATAAAAAACAGTACCAAATGCTAAGGGGATTTCCCCAACACAAGGTTAGGCAAGCCACTTACCTCAAGCTCAATCAGTCCGTAACAATGCTCTTTCCACGAAAATCCGACTCAGAATGACCCAAATCTAGCCAAAATTAATTACACACATAAATGCAACTACAAAGAACTAATCTAGCTACTGAAATCAAAGATAAGGCAAGAATTTGGAAATTCGCCCCAAAAAGCTTCCCCGGGCTGTCAGGACCTAAATTGACGGGCCGCGACGGGCACCGGGTGCCTTACTCAACCGAGGACCAACATAATGTATCCTTTCGTGTCATGCTATCATAGGTAAATGGGACGGAAAGGCTATCGTGGAATAACTAGAATAAACCACGTAATACCAACTTATACATAAGATATACGGGCCTACAAGATCAAAATAATCACTCATACACTGAATATAGGCCGACTAGGCCATACAATCTTTTACGTACATGACATATGTCTACAAGCCTCTAAGAGTACATATGTATCATAAAGGTGGGGACAGGGCACTGCCATACTAAACAATACACGTCTAAATCATACTGACAAATCAAGCAACTCCGGAGCAAATGGAGCGCACCAACACCCTCCGATGAGCTGATAGCCTACTTGGAGGACTCTTGACATGTCTATTGGGACCTGCGAGGATGAAACGCAGCGTCCCCATGCAAAAGGGACGTCAGTACAAATAATGTACCGAGTATGTAAGGAATGAAAATCAGTAACTAATATGCATGAGAGAAACAATAGAGTAAAAGACTCGACATGTAAGTCCGAATAACTCTATAAATCATGAAATACTCATAGTATCATGCATATGCATATGAATATCATGTCGTGCATAGGTACATGTGTTCATAACATCAACAAGCCTCTGAGGGCATCCCATCATATCATCTTGACCACTGTGGGCAACATCATCAACGTATACCAGCTGATCAGGTGGTGGTGTATATATGACGCCATAACCTTTCCCATATCCTATATACATATACATACATATATATACGCGTATATAACGCCATCTGGTCATGGGTCAATGTGCATGTATAAATGCATGAAATGCATATGAAATACGTTAATAAAATCTCTCGGTACGTCATAAGACCATTATGCCTCTGATTAATATCATGAAACACACTTTATCAACTTACGTATTTTCAGAGACCTATGAACAGACGATGGAATAATGAGACATATGGGAATTTAAGAACATAGACATCTCCAATACTTCTATGAATAGAGTGATTTATGGAATTTGTGCATTTGCTCATTTCGTTCTTGTCGTATATATCATGCTAAAAAGAAAGAAGGGATAGCCTTAATATACATGAGTCGATTCTCTTGACAATTTTCTAACACACGTTAATTGCGACAAAACACGGAGTAAATCGTATGAAAAGCTCGAGGCAATCACGTTGCTATGCAAAGAAAATTTTGGCCAAAACTTTTCCTTAAGAACTTAGCAACAATGTTTCTATTTGGAAAATGAATTAACATTGCTATGTTCTTTGAAAGTGATTTGTATAGTAGCGTTCTTGGCTGAAATTCTTTAAGAGGTTAGAAAGATATGTATATCTTTCTTAAGAATGAATGTATTAAGAATGGTCTTGTAACTCTTTTCTTGAAAGTGGATGTGTGGCTCACGTTTTAGACTTTGCCCCATAATAGTATGACTTTAACAATCATCTAAATATTAAGGGAGGGGCTGCCACGTTTTGCCCTCTTAAACTTATCCAAATTATTGATAATTTATTAATCTCCCACTAACCAATAATTATCCAATTATCCATATAATTAGGAATTATCTCAAATTACTTAAAATATTTTTCACTTTTAACACACCTTATACACCTCACGATAATGGTCATGTGGTACCTTGTATGATACTAGTCCATAAATACAGGGTATTATAGCTTAGACCATATTTTATCGCAAAATGTCAAACTTCGATGAAACTCATTTTCTTCGATTCACTTACCCTCTTACCTTCACGAATTTACTTATCACTTGTTTGAAATTGCATGATGCTTCTAATCCCAAAATAAATCGCATTCCCAAACTTACGTCGATTAACTTACGATGAAGCTTTAACGTACGAAAATGTGGGGGGTAACACGGGCCCACATCTCATAATCGAGTAAACCAAATATGAACACCCATTCACTCACGAGTTCACTCATACCAAAATTATCCAATTTCGATCTCTAAATCCCAATCAAAACTTAGAAATTCAGTTGAATAACTTTTCCTCTATTTTCCCAACCTTCTCATCCAATTTCCTTAATTAAATGAAGAAAACAACTATAGAGTAATGAAACACAACCAAAACCGAGTTAGGAATTATTACCCCAAAGCTCCCTCTGAAAATCCCTCGAAGAATCGCCAATTTCCGAGCTCTCAAGTCCAAAAATGAAGAATGAACTAAACCCCTCGCACTTGGATCTTTTCTGCTAGTCAAACCACACATGCGGTTAGTTACCCGCTTCTGCGGTCCCGCTTTTGCCGCTAAAACTCCGCACCTGCGAAGTTTCATCAATCTCCCAAATTCGCATCTGCGGACGCGCATCTGCGCTCATTCGTCTGCTTCTGTAGAAGCTTGGCCAACTCAGCTTCCTTCTCCATTTCGCTTCTGCGGCTTGCGCGTCACACCTGCGACCAATGGCTCTCATGACCAAAAACGCACCTGCTCCCTTAACTGCACATATGCGATCCCGCACCTGCGATCTCCCCACCGCAGGTGCGAAACACCAGAAACCACCAACATCAGAATTTGTATAAGTCCAATTTTCCATCCGTTAAGCACCTGAACCTCACCCGAGGCCCCTGGGACCACAACCAAACATACCAACCAAGCCTAAAATACCATATGAACTTAGTCGAGCCCTCAAACCACCTCAAACAACGCTAAAATCACGAATCATCCTCCGATTCAAACTTAAAGAACTTGGAATTTCCAAATTCGACAACCGATGCCGAAACATATTAAACCATGTCCGATTGACTCCGAATTTTGCACACAAGTCACATTCAACCCTACGGACCTATTCCAACTTTCGGAATCAAAATCTGATCCCGATATCAATGATTCTACTATTGACCAAAATCTCCAAAACTTCGACTTTCGCCATTTCAAGCCTAAATGATCTATAGACCTCCAAAATACAAATCCGGACATGCCCCAAAGTCCAAAATCACCTAACGGAGCTAACAGAACCGACAGAACTCCATTCCGGAGTTATCTTCACACAGTTCCGACTATGGTCCAAATCTTAAGGCTTAAGCTCCCGTTTTAAGGACTAAGTGTCTCAAACACTTCCCAAAAACCAAAACGAAACCTCCCGACAAGACACAATAGCAGAATATAGATACGCGGAAAGTAGTTAATAAGGGATCGGGGCTATAACTCTCAAGACGACCATCCGGGTCGTCACATCCTCCCCCTCTTAAAATAACCCTTCGTCTTCGAACGAGTATAGAGACATACCTGAAGTTGTGAAAAGATGAGGATAACGGCTACGCATATGCTGCTCGGTCTCCCACGTTGCCTTCTCGACCGACTGACCCCTCCACTGAACCTTTACTGAAGCAGCGTTCTTTGACCTTAGCTTTCGGACCTACCTATCCAAAATATCCACTAGCTCCTCAACATAAGATAGATCCTTGTCTAACTGGACTGAGATGAAATCAAATACATGAGCAGGATCACCGTTATACTTCTGGAGCATAGAAACGTGGGATACCGGATGAACTCCTGCTAGGCTGGGAGGTAAAGCAATCTCATAAGCAACCTCTCTAACACGCCGCAACACCTCAAAATGACCAATGTACCTCGGGCTCAGCTTGCCCTTCTTCCCGAACCTCATAACGCCCTTCATAGGCGATACTCGGAGCAAGACCCCCTCTCTAACCATGAATTCTACATCGAGAACCTTCCGGTCCGCATAACTCTTCTGTCTGGACTGGGCTGTGCGAAGTCGATCTTGAATCACTTTTACCTTATCCAGGGCATCCTGGACCAAGTCTGTACCCAATAATCGAGCCTCTCTCGGCTCGAACCAACCCACTGGGGACCGACACCGCCTACCATACGGTGCCATCTGGATGCTCGACTAATAACAGTTGTTGTAGACAAACTTTTCAAGTGGCAAGAACTTTTCCTATGACCCTCCAAACTCCATCACACACGCATGGAGCATATCCTCTAATATCTGAATAGTGCGCTCGGACTGCCCGTCCGTTTGAGGGTGAAATGCTGTGCTAAGCTCCACTCTAGTACCCAACTCCTGCTGTACGACTCTCCAGAACTGTGATGTAAACTGTGTACCCCGGTCAGAGATAATAGATACCGGTACTCCATGAAGCCTGACGATCTCACAAATGTATATTCGAGCCAGCTGCTCGGAAGAATATGTAGTTATCACTGGAATGAAATAAGCTGACTTAGTCAGCATATCCACAATCACCCAAACTGCATCAAACCTCCGCTGAGTCCGTGGGAGTCCAACAACGAAATCCATAGTGATCTGCTCCCATTTCCACTCTAGAATCTCCAACTTCTGAAACAACCCACCCGGTCGCTGATTCTCATACTTCACCTGCTACCAATTTAGGCACCGAGCAACATACTCCACTATGTCCTTCTTCATCCTCCTCCACAAGTAATGCTGCCTCAAGTCCTGATACATCTTCGCGACACCCGGATGAATAGAGTACCGTGAGCTATGAGCCTACTGAAGAATCAACTCATGCAAACCATCAACATTAGGCACACATTGCCTGCCCTACATCCTCAATACGCCATCATCCCCGATGGTGACCTCCTTAGTATCACTGTGCTGGATCGTGTCCTTAAGGACAGGCAATTGGGGGTTATCATACTGACGTTCCCTGATACGATCATAATGAGAAGACCGAGAGACCACACAAGCCTACACTTGACTCGGCTCAAAAATATCCAATCTCACAAACAGGCTAGCTAAGGCATGAACATCCAATGCTAAGGGTCTCTCTGCTGCTAAAGATATGCCAAACTCCCCAAACTCTCCGTCGGCGATTCAAAGCATTGGCCACCACATTGGTCTTCCCCGGGTGGTACAAAATGGTGATATCATAGTCCTTCAGTAGCTCCAACCACCTCCGCTGACGCAAGTTAAGATCCTTTTGCTTGAACAGATGTTGCAAACTCCGATGATCGGTGTGAATCTCACAAGGAACACCGTACAAATAGTGGCGCCAAATTTTTAGGGCGTGAAAAATAGCTGCTAACTCAAGGTCGTGGACAAGATAGTTCTTCTCATGCACCTTCATGTATATGGACGCGTAGGCAATCACCCTACCGTCCTACATCAACACCGCGCCAACGCATCACAATATACAGTGTAAGACCCCAAACCTGTAGGCAATACCAATACTGGGGCTGTAGCCAAAGTTGTCTTAAGCTTCAGAAAGCTCTCCTCACACTACTTTGTCCACCTAAAATAGCACCCTTCTGGGTCAGCCTTATCATAGGTGCTGCAATAGACGAGAATCCATCTACAAAACGACGGTCAAGGCCAACTCTGCACTTCATCCACCTTCTTCGGATCCACCTTGATCCCATCACTCGATAATACGTGACCCAATAATGCCACTGAATCTAGCCAAAACTCACACTTAGAAAATTTTGCATACAACTTCTTCTCCCTCAAAGTCTGAAGCACAATCTTCAAGTGTTTCTCATGATCCTCCCGAGTCCGGGAGTACACCAGAATGTCATCAATAAACTCAATAACGAAGGAGTCAAGATAAGGAGTGAACACATTGTGCATCAAATGCATAAAGGCTGTCAGCCTAAAAGACATAACAAGAATCTTCAACTAATGATAGCCTAATCGTAAGTCAATCTTGGAAATCACCCTGGCACCCTGTAACTGATCAAATAAGTCATCAATGCGAGGCAATGGATACTGGTTCTTCATTGTAACTTTGTTCAGCTGGCGATAATCAATACACATACGCATAGAACCATCATTTTCTTCACAAACAAGACCGGAGCACCCCAAGGTGACACACTGGGACAGATGAATCCCTTATCAAGAAACTCCTGCAACTGCTCCTCAACTCTTTCAACTCAGGAAGAATAGAGATGGGTTGGGTGCCCGGCAACAAATCAATGCCAAAATCAATGTATCTGTCGGGCAGCATGCTTGGAAGATCAGCTGGAAACACATATGGGAAATCCCTCACTACTAGAACTAACTCAACTGTAGGGTATCAATACTGACATTTCTCACAATAAGCTAGATACGCGTCACACCCCTTCTCAACCATTCGTTCAGCCTTAAGAAATGAAATAACTCTGCAGGAAGTATACTTTAAGGTATCCCTCCACTCTAATCGCGGTAAGGCTGGCATACCAGCGTCACAGTCTTAGCGTGACAATAAAGAATATCATAATGAGGCGACAACCAGTCCATGCCCAAGATAACAATCAAAATCTACCATGTTGAGTAATAATGAATCGGCTCTGGTCTTAAAACCACTAAGAGCAATCAAATACGACCGATATATGCAGTCCACAACAAGAGAATCTCTCACAGGAGTAGACACGTAAATAGGTGAACTCAAAGAATCCCGAGATACGCCCAAATGTGGAGCAAAATAAGAGGACACATATGAATACGTAGAGCCTAGGTCAAATGATACCGACGCATATCTATGACATACTGGAACAATACCTGTAATGACAGAGTCAGAAGTAACTGCCTCTGAACGAGACAAAAGAGCATAATACTTGACCTGGCCTCCCCCTCTAGGACGACCTCGACCTCCCCGATCCACCTCGAGCTGGCTGAGCAGGTGGGCGGTAACTGGTCATGTGTATCTCACGTATATAATACTAATACACGTGACATACACAACACATATTCATGACGTAAACACAATATACGTTGCTATACATACTTGCATATTATTGTATGTACTTGAATATCGTGTATATGTTACTGTATGTACAGTGATACATATGAGATATAACAACATATATCTGACATATACTACTTATACCAAAAAATATATATTCCACATATACCAAACATACTTTAGACACACACACATTCCACAACCAATAACATATACACCTGGCATACAAACCCGACATACAATATCCCACCACCAGATAAACCACCATATCCATCACCAAAATTAACCATAACCACCATAACAATATAAACACTGTTTTTCTTCCCAAATAGAAGAAGACGATGTGTGAAAAAGCAACTGTTGCGGCCAAACGCACACGCAAGTATACACGGTTGTCAAGTAATTAAGTGACTAAAAGTCGGATGTCGAACCCACGAGGACTTGTGATTAACTATTAACTAAATTATATCTATGTGGAATTAGAACTAACAAAAATGCATTTATATTCCCTGTAAATCAACCAAGGAAGGCAATTACGTATATGTCTCTCCTAACCGCGAATTCATTCCCCGATGCCCAGGTTCAAGAACTTGCTCTACTCAATCCTATATAACAACAACGCCCCAATGAGATCCCACAAGTGGGGTTTGGGGAGGGTAGTGTGTACATAGACCTTACCTCTACCCCGATGGGGTAGAGAGGCTATTTCTGATAGACCCTCGGCTCAAGAAAACGAAAAGAGACAATACATCAATACCATCAATAGAAAACCATAGAAATAATAACAACAACACAAGAACCAGTAAATAAATGGAAAGCAGAAATAATAACCAGTAAATAAGGTCCGACACTATGTAACGGAAGAGTAGCGTAAACACGACATTGACCACTAGTAGTCTAAGACTAAATCCTATCAGCCTAGCCTCACACTGGTAGGCTAAATACGCTCAACTACCTCCTAACATACAACCTTAATGCTCTCCCTCCTCAGCTTCCTATCAAGTGTCATGTCCTTGGAGATCTGAAGCCTCGCCATATCCCGCTTGATCACCTCTTCCTAATACTTCTTAGGTCGCCCTCTACCTCTCCTTGTACCCACCAACGCCAACCGCTTGCACCTCCTTACCGGGGAATCCAAGCTTCTCCTATGTACGTGCTCGAACCATCTGAGCCTCGCTTCCCGCATCTTGTCATCAATGAGAGCCACACTCACCTTCTCCCGAATAACTTTATTCCTAATCTTATCCATCCTAGTATGCTCGCACATCCATCTCAACATCTTCATTTTTGCTACTATCATCTTCTGGACATGTGAGTTCTTAACTGGCTAACACTCAGGCAAAATACAACATGGCCGGTCTAACCACCGCTCTATAAAACTTACCTTTGAGTAGCAGTGGCACTTTCTTTTCACACAGTACTCCAGACGCTAACCTCCATTTCATCCACCCCACCCCTATATGGTGTGTGACATCCTCGATGATCTCCCCACCCCCTGGATAACCGACCCAAGGTACTTGAAAGTGCCTCTCCTAGAAATGACATGCGATCTAAGCATCACGTCCCTGCCCGCTTCCCTCGGCTCGGCACTGAACTTGCACTCAAGACATTACGTCTTCGTCTTGCTCAACTTGAAACCCTTAGACTCAAGGGTATGTCTCCAAACCTCCAACCTCTCGTTAACACCACTCCGCGTCTCGTCAACCAGAACAATGTCATCAGCGAATAACATACACCAAGGCACCTCTTCTTGAATATGGTGTGTCAGTGTGTCCATCACCAGGGCAAATAATAATGGGTTGAGCGGATATCCTTGATGTAACTCCATAAAAATCGAAAAATGCTCAGAGTCGCCTCCCACTGTCCTTAATTGCCCTAATGTAAGCAATCGACACACCTTTAGCCTTCAGACATCTCCAAAGAACCTCTTTAGGAACCTTGTCATACGTTTTCTCCAGATCAATAAACACCATGTGCAGATCCTTCTTCATATTCCTGTATTGTTCCACCAACCTTCTAATAAGATGGATAGCTTCCGTATTAGAACGACCCGGCATTAACCCAAACTTGTTGTCTGATACAGACACCGTCTTCCTCACCCTCGCTTCTACCACCCTCTCCCAAACTTTCATGGTATGACTTAATAATTTGATACCCCTATAGTTATTGTAATTCTGGATGTCACCCTTGCTCTTGTAGAACGGAACCACCGTACTCTACCTCCACTCATTCGGCATCCTCTTCGTCTTAAAAATAACATTAAACAACCCAGTCAGCCACTCCAAACCTGCTCTACCTACACACCTCCAAAATTCTACTGAAATCTCGTCAGGCCTGGTAGCTCTGCCCCTGCTCATCTTACGTATAGCCCCTACGACCTCTTCAACCTTGATGCGCCTGCAGTACCTAAAATCGCGGTGACTCTCGAAATGCCCCAACGCACCTAGCACAATATCCTGATCCCCTTCTTCATTCAGAAGTTTATGAAAGTAAGTCTACCATCTCCGCTTAATCTGAGCCTCTCCCATCAATAATCTACCGTCCTCGTCTTTGATGCACCTCACTTGGTCCAAATCCCGAGCCTTCCTATCTATCGCTTTGGCCCCAACTCAATTCTATATGCAATCTAGAATTCCCATTTTTGAGTTCAACTCTAGATTCGTAGATAGTATTCAATTGATGATCAATCAATTAAATAATTAAGCACAAGATTGAATAAATAAACTAAAATGATAAATCAAGAAAGAAAAATCAACATCTGAATAACAATAGTTATGAAAGAACCACAACTCTAGAACGTGAAGTTTTAGCTCCAAATAGACATGGTAGCCAAACAACAAATCATACAACGAAACATAAACAATATTAAGTTTGGTGGAAGAAAAGATGAAACCCGGCCTCAACGACGGCTTGTGCTCTCCCTAGGTCAAAAATCTGTCAAAAGTTACAAAAATAATATTTTTACATGTATTTATACCAAGTAGGGTTGGGCTTAGATGAAAACACCTTCTTCTGCGCGAAATAGGACTTTGGCTCTGTAAATTTTGTACAGGCGTGCCGCATGGGGAGACGCACCATACGGTGTGCTTGTGGGGAACTTCAGAGAGCATGCAATTTGAGGGCAACATCAATTTACACAGTCGCGGCGTGCTACACGGCGCCCCATACCGCACGAATGTGAACATTTGAAAAAATATAAAACATGAAAGTTGTAGCCATTTTTAGATATCTTTCAACGATATATTGTGGAACCCAAACAGATTTCTGAGCGAAAAGTTATGTGTATTTTACTGGAAAATGCTCAGTATGTCTGCTCGATTCTTCGTTTCGTTCTTAAAGTGCACTATCATCCGTTGATCCCCGAACACGATCCCAACTTAATCCTTGGGATTTTATTATTCCATAATAGCTTGAATTTATTCCAGAATAGCTTGAATTTATTCCATAACATCTATATAGATCGGAATCACTCCTACAAGGCATAAAATACACATTTAGTGCAAAACACTATCGATTAAAGCTCAAACTCAATTAAAGTGCAGTAACTTAGAGTGTAATAAATGACTACAATACGTAATTATAGCCTATCATCAGCAACCAACAAAGAGGGTGGACAAAGACGAAATTGAGGAGTCTATTAGAAAACCGAATTAGCAACTTTTACATCAATTTTCAAGTGGATGAGATCAGTCGAGTGGTCTCAGTTGGAGATGGGATTGCACGTATTTATGGATTGGACGAGATTCAAGCTGGGAAAATTGTTGAATTCGCTAGTAAAAGGAATAACCTAGAATCTTGAGACTGAGAATGAGAATGCAGGGATTATTATCTTTGGTAGTGATACTGTTATTTAAGAAAGAAATCTTGTGGAAAACGAAGTTAGCAAAGAGGAAGCCGGTGAAAAAGCATATCTACTTCGTCCATGACGACGATAATGATATGTGAAGAAAAAACGACGACGTATAGCTCCATTTAGATTTGCTCGGACAACCTATAAAAGAGGACAACGACGACGGCGATAAGGACTCAAGGGTGGAGGATTAAGGTTAGGGGATTAGGACTGCAAGGGCGGATGTAGCACTCCGATGACAGGTTCAATTTAATCCATAACTTTTGACGCGTAGTATAAATTAATGTGTAAAAATTTACTAAAATTGCAATAATAGTAGATTAAACCCATAGTTTCAAAAGTATAATGGGTTCAATGCTAAGAACCTTAAACGTTGACCCATAGAATTTAAATATTGGATCCGCCTGTGATTTGGAGGAATAACAATATCTGGATTCTAACATTAAGGGACCCCTTACTTCCCTAAATTGCTAATTTTAACTACTATTATTATGTTATGTTCCTAATTGAAAGCATTCCAAAATTCATTTCGTCATCCAATAGCGACGATTGTCTTTTTGACTGGTACCGCAGTCGCCCTTTGGTTGGGTAGTCCATAAGTGTAAAGTTAGATCGTGTAAATTCGTGTAAAACTGTCAAACAATTTACATTCGCGGAAAACCTTGCTAGTAATAGCAAAAACTATTAATTAGGTTCCTTTTTCGTCATATAAGGTAAAATTCTCAAGTATAAATAGCAGCCTCAAAGAAGCTATTTGTGATTCACACATAACGCAAATGGTGTCAAAATTGGCCAAAAAACATAGTACAACCCACCAACCCCTCCAAATTTGGGATCTTTACACAACTAGCCATTTTAGTCATATACATAGAATATATATTAATTATATATAATTATACATATATAATGAATAAATTATGCATATATTATATATACACCGACTATTTTTAGTTTAAGTAGTAAGGTGAGCGGCAATTTAAGTTAATTCTTATCCAAATTTTGAAAGGGTTGGACATATATATTAGGTGATGGGTTATGAACTACGGTAAACTAGCCCAATTTTATTGCCCTATTTAGCACGTGATTTTTTTAAAATTTTAAATCAGCCCTTGAATTATCCAAATCCGTTGATCCAAAAATACGTCTTATGTAAAAGCAACAACGAACAGAATAATTATAAAATAATTTTATTCTATTAGTTTTTTGTTAGAAAGAATTACAAGAAAATACATATGACTTCACACCATAACAAAAACAATTCATGTTTTTAAGTTTTATTCGATCTAACCCATATTGTATATATTTCGAAGCACTAAAAAATTCAAAATTTGTGTTCTTATAGCCATTGCTTCTAAAAGCTATGGAGTTAAATTTGTGTTCTCACAATCATTGCTTTCACTCTCTTCTTCTCGCATCTGCTACATATGCTTCAAGGGCCGTGTATTGTTTGGCTTCCACCCCCCGGTCACCTGGTTGCAATGTAAGAAAATTGAATAATAGAAGTCCATCAATGAAGGCCATTCAAAGCTTTGCTTTCGAAAATAAGATTTTTGAGTTTGTTAGTTGTTTGGATAGGGTGTCGTTCCAATTGATTAAAAATATCAAAAGGAGTTCAAAATTTAAATTTGAAGTGATTTGGAGTAGATATGAGCAAGTTTTGAGTTAAATTTCAGAAAAGACGGACGGAAGACGACGAAGTCAGTTTTTTGTATAATTATGTATAATCTTGTATAATAGTGTATATGAGTGTATAAACACATCTTATACACTAATATACACTTTTATACAACTTTATACAAGCGTTTATAGATGAACTTCTTCCACGTTTTTCAGTTGCAATTCTTGTTCAAAACCAGTCCAAATCTCCCTTAAATGACTTCAAATTTTATATACAACCTTCTCATACTATTTCTTACATGTTTAAATAACTTCCACTCCAAATTTCTCATAAAATCAAATTCGGAATTTAAACCCGCACATTTAAGCTTGTTAAAAGACTGATTTTCACCACTCAAATGGATTTGATTTGTTGAACTAATATTTGAGTCACAATTACTGATTCAAAAATTAACTTAAAAGCTTGAGCATTCTTTTGTAAAAATTAAATAGTAATTTCGAGAATCTATTGGAGTTGAATATTAAATCTTAGCCTATTATTTTTTGATTAGTTGGTTGTAAATTGAAATGTAAGCTATAAAATTGAAAAATATAGAGCCCAGTAATTGTTATGTAAAAATTTCCCAACATTTTATCGTTAATGATATAGTTTATAAGGACCCTCACTTCCGCTCATTTAGAAATACGTGGAACTTTCAATGGCTAATCATTTGAAAGGATAATTTCGACACTTCACATATAATTATATATTGCAAGTTTTTTTTTTTTAAATTTAAATATTACTAGTACTAGTTTAAGAATATATTTTATGAGAAAAAAAGGAAAAAAAGAAAGAAAAAGAAAGAGAGAGTGTGCTTGCGTGACCGCGGGTGGGCAAGTGAGAAAAAGGTCTCCCATCTATACTTCACAGTAATTACTTATACTCGTGAAATTGGTATCTCTTCTTCCACAAAATTCCACCGCAAATATCATATCAAATTGGAGAAATGAAGGTACTTTTGTGCTCTTCTCTATGGCAAAGCCGTTAGAATTTTCGGTGGGTTTCTTTTGCATTTTTTGGTTAAATGATGTCTAATCTGTTGTTTTATAGAGATTTTCAGTTTTGGTTCGAAGTGATTTTAGCGTTTTTGTTGAATTCTTTTTTCTGTTCATTGTTAGTTTTTTTTTGGTTGCATAATCTTTGATTGCAGATATGTACACTGTCAATAGTTGCTATACAAAACTGAAATTGCTTCTAGGTCTTTCTTTTTTGTTTATATCTTCTGAAATTTAGCTTGATTTCACAGTCCTTGATGCGGATTCTTCGATAGGTATTATGCAACTAAATTCACTGAATTAATAAGTAATTAAGGTTATAGATTGATCAATACTGTGCCACACTTTTTTTTGTTTGCTTTGCTATTTACAAAATAAAGGAGTCTAGTTTATCTGTTCACATTCAGCTTAAGTTGCTAAAAGTTAGAAGTCGAATAATATATTAAAGACTTCAATTTGAAAAAGCGATAACGTGCTACAAAGTTGAATGGTGTGTAGTGGAAGACCAAGGCAATTTCACTAAGTTAGGAGTTTTGAGACAGTAATCAGACCACCAAAGGTTGTAGTGGGGTTCTAAGTATCGCTCAATCCTTAACCACAGGTCTCGGGTTGGATCCTTGGGAATGGGATTGCGTTGGTAGGGAGCTCTTTACCCCCAAAGTGGGACTTTGCGGCTCAAATTTGGACTAGTCGGACCCTAAAATGGGTACTGGACACCGACTAGGAGACCAAAAAAAAAGGAGACACTTATCTGAATCAGAACATGGGGAGCGAATTTGGCTGTAGACACTGGGAAGACACCAAGGTAGTTACCACCAGTAGTCTGAAATATTTTACAGGCGTAAGGATAATCCTCCATAACTTTTAGTACTGTGATAATTACCCCCTTTAACGAAGTTGTGGCTGTTCGATTCTCAAACTCCAGTAGCAACTTCGGTGTTTCTCTTGATTTTATTAACCTCTGTATATTTGGCACAATGCAATTCAAGCTTAAGTTTTTCTCTTGTTTCGCTTTTCCTAGTACTTTATCTACTTCCTATATAAGTTTTTCCTCCGTTTTACCTTTAAAAAAGCAAAAAGAAAGAGTTTTTTCCCTCAGTTTCGTTTTGTATTCAGTAGCATTTTTATGCGCTGATGCAACAACAGAAGGAAGTGCTTATGGCATTACAACAAAAAGAGGTGGATAAAGATGATGAATGGCACTCTCCATTTTGTCTATGGCTTAAGGCAATTATTTAGAAATGAACTTGTCTAGTAATTGATTTGAGAAAACTCTATGCTGGTCTCCATATCATTACTTGAACCATGTTCACAACTTTTCCAATAAAAACTGAAATCTTACCTATATGATTCAAATTTCCAGGTTAACACAAACCTTTTCTTTTCCTCTTTTGTTCTTTTGCATTCTCTTCCATCGTTCTTATATAGAAATGACTTATTAATCATGTAAAACCCTATCCTTCGAATCTGGTTAAAAGAATGTGTAGATTCTATAGCTCTTAAAATTTTAGAGCTTAATTTTGTTGTTTTCTAAATGAAAGGCTGTTTAGTGTTCAATAAATATTGTTATAGGTTTTCAATGGATGAGCATGATTTCATTCAAGATCTAGTGTCATACGTCTGATAAAGCATCCAAGAGTTTTCTATCTTTTAACAAACTTTACTGACCGTTTCTGTCATAGGAAGTTCACACTCTGCGTGGAATGGAACACTGCATCCTATTTTACTGAAATGTTGGCGGAGAAGTTGGTGTATGCATATGATTACCTCATGTTGTGATTAAGAAAAATCTGAATAATTATCCCAGGCGCACAAATCCTGATATGATGGAAAACCAACGGTTACCCCAAAGCAGTGAAACCAGTCATGAAGTTGGTTCATCTTTTGAGAA
The DNA here is from genome assembly GCA_005239495.1 of Nicotiana undulata. NCBI lineage: Eukaryota > Viridiplantae > Streptophyta > Magnoliopsida > Solanales > Solanaceae > Nicotiana > Nicotiana undulata. The sequence continues at coordinate 66,708 of ML296942.1, read as the reverse complement.
TGAAGAATCAAGGAATTCTTCTATATCACATCACAGTCTGGATAAGGAGGCAGGCTTTCCATCTTGTCGAGTGTGCCAGTGTTCTGAATCAGACAAGAGGGGAGTTGCTGCATTAGGATTTCTAGGAATTATTCCACCAGCACCGGATGCATACAGTAGCAATGGAGAGGTGAAGCTTGATTGCCATGAAGTGGTGAAAAATGATGAAAATGTTTCCTTCAACAGAAGTAGCGCTAAAGGATCTGAACTAGTTGAATTCATTAGTCCAAAAGGGGAGGTTTTTGTTTGTAATGGTGATATAGAGATGGGTTATGATGAGAACCAGGACACTTTGAACGAGCTTGGTTGTGCGTGCAAAAATGATCTTGCTATGGTACACTATGCTTGTGCGCTTAAGTGGTTTATTAACCATGGATCCACCATATGTGAGATTTGTGGATGTGTTGCGAAAAACATTAGAATTTTGGATTTCAAGAAAGTTGTGAGCTCTTTGAAGGAGTATGATGCATTGAGGGAAAGGACTGCGAATGGGGAGCCTAATCCTGCACAGGCGCTGGAAAATTCAACTGTAGATCCTGATGCTATTGCAGCTATTCGAAGGCAAAGGTTAAGTGAAATTGCACTGTGGTTTAACCCCCATAACCACTATTCCACTGCAGTTTCCCAGGTTGTTAGTGAGCCGGCTTCTGGTTCTAATATTGTTCCAGAAGAAGCTCTTCCTGCAGAAAACACTGTAACCAAATGGGCTGTTGAGGGTACTGGGATCCTGCTCGCTACAGGGCTTCTTACTATCACTCTTGCATGGCTTATTGCTCCTCATGTTGGGAAGGTACTTGAACTTGCTTCTCTGCTGGTGCTGTCAATATTTACGAGCTTCTTGTGGGTTCTTTCATATTGTATTATATTCGATTTTATTTATTTTATTTTTGGTAAAAGCTTCATGGTAACCTTCAAAAATAGATTTCTGAAGTTTCATCCTTCCAGTCTCAAACCATTGGATTGGACCCAAAAGAAACTTCTTGGTCTTCATTGGGGTTTCTGGCTTGGTCTGTAAAGTGGTACTATGCATAATTTTAAGAATCTAAGACCACATTGGTGAATTGTTTTTCGTCTGATATATTTATGACAGCATGTCCTTTCAGGATCAAAACACCAATATTAACATTGCCAAACTTGTGATAACGATTAACAAGTAAGATAAGACTATAGAACTTTTTGAAAGAGAGATGTTGACTGCTCGCCAAGAAAATAATCGTAATGCCTAGTCAGTTAAGTTACAGATCCCACACCCACACCCACACCCACGCCCATGCCCACGCCCTGTTGACATGTGTGCGGCGCCAAAAATGAAGAGTCCCAGCAATTTAGAACAAGGGTAAATGGTTTTCCCAAAAGAATGATGGACCAACATGATAAGTGAGAAAACAACTGATGAAGATATTCTGCTATCAGCAATAATAAAAAACAAAGGGACAATGTTACTCTATTTATCATGCTTTATACAATTGAAAAAAATTTAGCATAAAAGTTAATCCTACAGAAATGGTTGCACATTTGGATATATAATGTTGCATCTTACATCTCATTTGGAAACTTAAACCAAATGTTAACAATCCAAGAAAAATTGAAGTAATTAAGAGTTGGATAACAATTTTGGAAATTGAAGTAATTAAGAGTTGGCTAACAATTTTGGGAAATTGAAGTAATTAAGAGTTGGATTACATTTTTGGTAATCAAGGTCCTAATCTTAGCTGAGGCGAGACTTGGTGAGAGCTCTTTCCATATGTGTAATCCTTAGTGGGTAAAGTAACTGGATACTGGTGGTGGAACATTAGGTACCTGGCCAATTAGTAGAAGTGTGCACAACTTGACCAACACTATCATTATTAGGATATATAGAAATGTTCAAGTCGGCACTTATTCTGTTCATTATTAGCAAACTTGACTAGTTTATCATTTTGTGATGGTAGTTCCTACTTGCTATTATTTGCTTGATCTAACTAGTTCTTTCTTTTGTTTAGAGAACTGCCAAAAATGGACTGCATATTCTTCTTGGAGGTGTTTGTGCGTTAACAGTTGTAGTATTCTTCCGATTTGTAAGTTTCTTCAGATTCTTTTCTTTGCATCTTGCATGTCATATTAGCAACTTATACCAAATGTTTCTGTGTTATTAAACATCAAAATAAGATGATATAGATTTGGACAACAGAGTTACTACTTTCTAGTGGTCATGTTAACAAATTGTATTTCATTTATGAGTGATGCTTTTGCCTGGCGGATTAAACAAATAATTTTGATTTGTTTCTTGAACTGTTATTATTCAGCTAATATGCCGTGTTATGTGAATTATGCTCCTACAGAAATGCTAATATTTTGTTTGCCAAACCTTGAAATGTCATGTGTACAATACATGGGTAATTTTTTGAGAAGGATATAATACATGGATAATTAGAAAAGGTCAAAGAGAATTGTTAATGCAGCAAGGAGAGTGGGGTCAAACAAGTGGCAAGGGGAGTGAACTTTGAATTAATGCGTCTACAGACATGCCTGTGTACAATACATGGATAATTAGGAAAGGTCAAAAAGAACTGTTAATGCAGAAAGGAGAGTGAGATTCTGAAATCAGTGGCTTCCTTTTTCTAGTCACCTATGTTGCTTGGAGCCTGGGACTGTCCAAAAATGTCACTGGGTCTGTGCCAGATCCTCCAAATGTAGTGCATTTTTGGAGGATCCAACATGGGTGCGGCATCGTTCTTAGAGAGCCCGCGCAACATAGCTAATCACATATTTTGTTTTACAACTACATATAACAGTTCAGTGTATTATCTACTTCACCAGCTTGTTAGGATGAAATTTCTTAGTTATATCTCAGCTTCAAGGATTTTCATTTCACTGCCAGTCAACACTAATTCTCTTTTCATGCTTTTTTCTTTATCAGATACGAAATTTGTAGAAGCATTCTAACTTTTTCCCGTCAAATGCAGTTTGTGTTAACAAGAATCAAATATGGCCCTGCTCGATACTGGGCTATCCTATTTGTCTTCTGGTTTCTTGTGTTCGGTATATGGGCTTCAAGAACACATGGTGCCCATGCTACATAATCATTTTTCCTCCTTGGGGATTTGGTGATATCTTAGAGCAGTGATGTTCAGTTGCTTTTGTTGACATAGTACTACCAGTAAAATGGGCGAGATGATTATTGTACGACAGCTTCTCTGGTGCAATGCTAAAAAGTTTTATGCAGATGTAAGCAACAACAAGATCTCTATGTGCTGCATTGCATGTGTAAAGCAAGCTCTTGATTTTTCTCATTTATTTTGTTTTAATTTTTCCCTGGGGTAACCTGGGAGGGGGCGAATTAAGTACAGTAGCGGTGTTTGCTTTAGTTGTTCTCGATATCTTGGGGAGACTTAACTCATTACCCAGGAGTTGATTTCTTTAGAAAAGTGAGGAATTCCTTGGTAGTGGTTTACTTATATTCATTTTGTACAAACTAACCATATGACTGCTTCAGGAGCTCTGTAACCTGTAAATAAGGTGAGCTCTGCTGCATGTCCGTTCATATCCTGGCGACTTCACGTTCTTTCTTCATGGCTATGTCATATGGATAATTTCTGATGCTACTATATTTGCAGAAATTTGTTGCTGTATATATGGAAAGTCCAGTCATTCTGAATAATATTTGTTTTTCCCCTCCAAACCTTCAACTCCAATTATTAGCCAAAAAGTTGGATATGCCCGTGAATTGTCTTTGATCTTTCTTTTGCATAAAGTAGTTCCCATCTAAGCTGTTGAAGTTGAAAATGTTCCAATCAGCTTATCAGAATGGTGTTTGACTTGGTCCCTGAGTACATTTTCTTTAATCAATTTATTGAAGTAGAGCTCCCTTTTCATCTTTCCTTGAGCCGAGGATCTATCGAAAATAATTTATCTACTTTCACTTGGTAGGGGTAAGGTGTGTGTGTTTATACTACCCTTCCCAGATCTTCACTTTGTGGGATTATACTGAGTTTGTTGGTGTGATTTAGTAAAATAGAGCCGTAAACATGGGTCGGCCCGTGAGGCTGGTCAAACCCAATCCACCAGTTGGGTGAGGTCGGACTTGGAGAAACTCTCATTTTCTGCTTGCTGTTGGTGAATCCTAAGTAATGGATTGTTTGTACATGTATCCACGTTAAAGTTTATTTATTTACTTTTTTTTTCCTATTTAATTCCCAGGTTAAATCATAACAATTTTAGCAGAAAGTGATAATGTGATTGAACCTATGTTGCTATTGGTTTGTACCTTTGTTCTTATCCGACTTGTGTAGCTACAAATTGATCTTGCTTTTTTAAGGTTTTATTTCTTCTTTTTAATACTTGGTTTTTGTAAAAATAGTATGGGCTAGCCAGTTTTCGGATTGATCATTTAAAAATAACCAGTGTTTGCCAAGTCAGTAAAACATAGCTACTATTTTACTGCAGTAGACACCGATCTAGCATCATATACTGGAGTTCAGTGCACGTGTGTCTGAACTTCCAGTAAATTATGCTGGAACTCCAACACGTAGAAAGTTCCAGCATAATATGCTGGAGATTCGAGCACTTGTGTTTGCACTTTTAACATATTATACTGGACCGGTATACTTTACTGGAACTCTAGTATATTATGCTGGAGTTCTAGTATACTTATGCTGGAACTCCATTATATTATGCTGGAACAACAGTATCATATGCTGAAGTTCCAGTATACTTATGTTGGAACTCCAGTAAAATATATTGGAGTATTTTTCAGATTTTGAACATTGTTTTCGTTCATATTTATTTTTACATGAAAGGTGATTAAATTTTGATTACTTCTATAAGTGTGGCTATTTTTGAATGACCACTTGTAAATTTGGCTACTTTTGAATTTCTACCTGGGATTTTGAGTTGCTTTGTGCAATTTTCTAAATCTTTTTCGAGAGTCATTGTTTTCACATTATACTAGAATAGAATGTTGATTAGGAAAAATCCAATCGCGAAAAGTGAAATAGCTTATATCTTATGTATCAATTATTTTTAGGATTCTCAGATTACTTTGAGGAGCTTTCGGTCAAAGTGATTTGACAAAAAAAGCCAACTCATTTCAGATTATTCCCAAAAATACTTTTTCAGTTCAATATTTTTGCTTGGCATTCACAGGGTTATGTTTGCCTTTCCAGTCATTCTGCCGCAACTCTATCCAACCATGGGCCCATCAGACTTTCATTCCATACGCATAAAGTCAAGAGTATAATAGAACACGGGTCCCACCTAAACTTTTCATCAATTGCAGATGTACGTGAATTAGATCATAGGGCGTGCAATTTTAGTTCTACAAATTCTATATAATACAAAAAGCAAATAATATAAGTAATAACACACCACAGCTAACACGTCAAATTGTAGAGCTTATAATAAAATAAGAAAAATAGATAATATACTATAGTTAATTAGTTTTACATAAGAAATTACCAACAAAAAATGTTAAAATGAGTTAATGAGAATTTGAACAAAAAGGTAACATACTGCAGTTACACAAAATGTTAAAGTGAGTTAATGAATCTAAAATAAAATATAAAGGTAAGATACTGTCGTTAAACCAACTTTAAGTAATAATATAAATAAACGAAAATTGTTAAAATGAGAACAAAATTTGTTTGATGTAGAATAAATATGCCAGGCAACAATTAAAATATACTATATAGTGATATTTGAAATGAAATGGTTAGGTCCGAAGTAGAATTAATTCTTATTAACATATATGTGAAATTTCAATCTTAAAATCTGTATATTATATAAACATAAATGCTCTTTATAAAATAATTGGAGTAATACACTTAAACAAAAGTATTTTCATAATTATATGTTGGGCCATGCCTGATATATAAAAATAAAAATAAAAATAATATTAAATACTATAAGCTAGCATAATACAAATTATTTAATTCAGTTATTCTCACTTAGAAAAGACTTTGCTCCGATTTAATTTATAATATTAATAGTATATTTATATTTTTTTGGTATACATAACAAGAAAAAATATAGGAAATGACATATGGTCAAATTAGAACTCGCGATATTACTGTTCAAATTATAATAACTTCACAACTTGAATTATCATGATTATTTTAAATATCAAGTAAATGCTCAAACAACTGTCCATAATTCAAGCACTTAATACGAAAAGACTATTAGAAAAAGAGTAGAGAATTAGTATCTCCTTTAGAAATAATTTTTTTTCATATTTCCAGGTCCACTTCTAATGTAACACATGTTTTTTCCTAGCGTAAGAAGACATCTCATCTTATTTAATACTATTAACAAATGATTTATCAACAAAAAAAAATGTAAATTTTTTGGTTATTCACAAGTTAATGATGTTTAGGTAAATTAGGAAACTTTTTTCTTAAATATACGCGCTAAGAAACTATCAAAATATGTTGCCTATGAATTTTGTGCTACCTATAAGCCTACTCATATTTTGCTAAAGAAAAAGATTCAAATTTTAGAATATGAGGAAATAACAACACACAAAAACAAGGAAAAAGTAAGTTGATGAAATATTGGTCACCTTTTTTTTCTTCTTCATTAATGTTTAATCCCAACAAAATAAGTTTAAAATCATATGGTTAACTTGGAAATGCAATAGTTCTTATTAAATAAAGATGTAAATGAAATATTAGTCTTTAAATATATTATTTAAATAAACTGAAAGAGTTTTGCAAAATAACTGGAGTAACAGAATTAAGTAAACTATTTGTGTAATTAATCCCTCATCTAGTCATTCATAAATAAGGGAATGATTTAAATTTTTTAAGCATTGTTGGTGGCAACTGAAAATTTTCGGTAAATATTTTCTATCACTGAAATTTAACGGATAACACTTGCAAGTATGCGCAAAATATATATGCCTCTATTAAAAAATAAACAAGCTTATGACCAAATTATTTGGAGCATAACTCTAAACAGGCAATTTATAAGGGTGAATGACACAATTACCCACAAAAATAAAATTATTTACCCTTATTTATGTAACGATCCGACCGATCGTTTTGAGGAATTAAGCTCTGTTCGGTGGCATAAGGTCTTGAGCAGCTTCATATTATCTATATCGACTTAAGTGCATGATTGGATTCAGTTACTGGATGATCCGGAGTTGAATAGGAAGAAGGATTGCAGTTTTGGAAGCTTAAGCGGTAGAATTTGACCGAAATTTTGACTTTTGTGTAAATGGCCCCGGAATAAGGTTTAGGTAATGTCAACAACTCCGTATGGTGATTTTAGACTTAGGCGCGCGTCCGGAATTGTTTTTGGAGGTTCGTAGAGTAATTTGAGGTATTTCAGCGAAAGTTGGAAAATTTGAAGTTTGGAAATTTGGAGAAGTTTGACCACAATTGACTTTTTGGGATATCGGTGTCGGAATGCGATTCGGAGAGTTGGAATAGCTCTGGGATGTCAATTGGAACTTGTCTGCAAAAATTTGGCGTCATTCCGAGTTGAATTGATAGGTTTCGACACGAGTTTTGATATTTGAAAGTTCATAAGCTTGAATTATGGTATGATTCATCGTTTCAGCGTTGTTTGATGTGATTCGAGACCTCGAGCTATCCGTGTTAGGTTATGTGACTTGTTTGTGTGTTTAGACGGGGTCCCGGGGGTCTCGGGTGTGTTTCGGATGGGCTTCAGGTCAATTTCCTTCTATTTTTCATTGATGATGTCTGTCAGCTGGTTTTCGTCATCGCGTTCGCGTCCTCTCCTCCGCGTTCGCGATGACTAAGTTTGGAGGAGGGAATAATCCTTCTTCGCGTTCGCGTTTTGTACTCCGCGTTCGCATAGATCCCCTCCATTCTTCTTCGCGTTCGCACTCAACACAACACGTTCGTGAAGGGTCCTTCTGGACAGCCTTAACTCCTTCTACGCGTTCGCGTCCCTGCCTATGCGTTCGCGTAGGTTCCTGTTCTTCTTCTCCACGTTCGCGTTCCCAATGTCGCGTTCGCGATGGACAGCTGGGCAGTCTCAATTTTCCTTCTTTGCGAACGCGATTGTTCCTCCGCGTTCGCTATTCATTAAATGTCTGGGCAGAATATAAGTTTTCCAAATCAAGGGTTTCACCATTTTTATCACATTTTAACTTCTAGAGCTCGGTTCTTGACGATTTTTGATGGGGTTTTCACGAAATTCGATTGGTTAAGTGTTCTTCAACTAGAATTAAATATATTCCATGATTTTATCTTTATTTTCATCATTTAATTTGTGTTTTGAGTTGAGGAAAATGTTGGCTTTGAAAGAAAATTTCTAAAATAAAAAATCGTGATTTGAGGGACCAAATGGTATCAGAATTTGATAAAATTTGTATGGTTGAACTCGTATTGAAATGGATATTCGGATTTTATAAAATTTGGCGGGTTCCGAGGCGCGGGCCTGGGGGTAGACTTTTGGGTCAATTTTTATATTTTTGTAAAGATCGAAACTTTATTATTCGGAATAGTTCCTTATACGATTTATGTGTGTTTTGAAGTTGTTCTAGTTGAATTTGAGCCGTCCGGAGGTCCTTTCTCCCGAGAGGTCCATTTTAGAGTACCGGGTTGTCGTCTTCGAGGTAAGTATCTTGCCTAACCTTGTGTGGGGGAACTACCCCTTAGGATTTGAGTCTTCTATGTTGAATGTAGCCCATGTACGCGAGGTGACGAGTGCGTATTCGGACTTATTTGTATGAATTTGTCCTTTTAGGGTTCTAAGGTCCTTATATTCTCTGTGTATGAATTTGTAATTGTTATGGCTAAGTTTCTGATTGCTAGTTTCCTATCTTCCTGCTTAAATTAGAATTACTTGCTTTTAGATTTCCTTTGTGGTCGGTTTGATCTTAATTGACTTAATTGAAGAATTTACCTCTCTTACCATCGTGCTATATTTTCTTCATAAACTGCCTATTTAGCTAAAATTAGTAATATCTCGCCTTATAGGTTTTTAGTAGGAATTGGAATGAGGATTATCTGTAGCTGTTTATCTTATTTGGATTATGGAAAATCTCTCATAATCATTCGACCTTAAAAAGAAATCTAGATGATCTACACCTTAGTCGACTAGTTGTATTTGGAAATCTCTTGACTTGTGATGACATCCTATTGTGGACTGGAATACTTTGAATTCGTTGTTACGTCGTGTTCTTCCTGGTTAAGTTGTGTTCTTTACGCTTATTATTTCCTTTCAGTGGTTATTCCTTGTGAATGAGTTCTACCGTTCTTGTGATTTAAGTTATTGTATTGATTTGCTCGTTGTTCATAGCATTTCTATCCTTTGTTGCCTTGTGATTGTTGTGGCAATGTACGATGTTTCTGTCGTGTTGTGGTTGTTATCTCTGTGATTACATTGCATATTTAAATTGAGGACTACAAACGTATTCCGGGAGATCCCCCATGTACCGCATATTTACTTTTGGGGACTACAGACGTATTTTGGGAGATCCCTCCAGCACTGCATATTTACTTTTGGAGACTACAGACGTATTGTGGGAGATCCCCCCAGCACTGCATATTTATTTTTGGGGACTACAAATGTATTCTGGGAGGCCCCATTGTACTGCATGACAAATTCTGAGCTACGGACGGAGTTCCGGTAGATTTATCTTGAAGAAAGTACGATCGAAAGATACTTATTGGAAAGTATAGCTGAAAAGCATTTATCTTGAAGAAAACTAAGTCTGAAAGACTATTATTTCAAAGGTATATTTGAAAAGCATTTATCTTGAAAGATACTTATTGAAAAGTATAGCTGAAAAGCATTTGCCTTGAAGAAAACTAAGTCTGAAAGACTATTATTTCAAATGCATATTTGAAAAGCATTTAGGTTGCAGAAAACTACGTTTGAAAGGCATTTATTGGAAAAGTATACTTGAAAAGCATTTATTTTGAAGGAATTATGTTTGAAGATTTTCCTTCTGAAAATTGTATATATGTATTCGGAGAAAGTATATTTCAAAGAAATTTTCTACTTGAAATAATTATATTTAAAAGCTTTCAATATAAACTTACGGGTGAAGGTTTACATTCGAATAATGTTCCAAAAAAACAATTGGGGTTGTTGGCTTAGGCCTGACGTAGAAACTGTTGCAGTGCTGAATCGTTACTTGTTCTTACCGTATTGTGGTTTCTAGTTTTCGAGTTGTGTTCTCGTCCATCCTTTTGTGTATTTTTCTTTATGACGTTTCCTTGTATTTTACTATATTTTCCTTCCGCTTGAACTTGTTATGTGTTAATTACATTGTGTAGTCATTAGATAGACGTCATATTCTATTATTTCCATATTTATGTTTGTTTGATTTATTAGACCAGTGGACGTCCTGACTATCCTCGTCACTACTTCACAGAGGTTAGTCTTGATACTTATTGGGCACTGCTGTGATATGCTCATTCTACACTTTTGCATATTTTTTTGTGCAGAATCAGGTATTGATCGTTAGTAGTTGTGTGGTTCATTGCAGCGGAGACTCAAGGTAAACCTGTCGCCGCATTCACAGGCTTGGGAGTCACCCTCTTACCTTGTTTCAACTGTTTCACTCATTTCCCAACAGTTGTATTTAGAAGTGTAGTTTACTATGTAGAGCTTATGACTTGCACTACCGGGTTTAGAAAATTGCAAATTCTGTAAATATTTCTATATCGAGACTGTTAGATTTCCTTTATTATTGTTGTTATTCAGAAAATGTTAGGCTTACGTAGCCCCTAAGACTAGGTGTCATCACGATACCCAACGGAGGAAAATATGGGTCGTGACAACCTACCTATTTGTTTTTTTACCCATCAAACTAATTACATTTCCTACTCTTAGTAGTTTTTGTGAGAAATTTTCTCTTTTTTCTCCAATTCTTTTTTATTTCTATGCTTCTTTTCGTTTGTCCCCTTTTCCTTTCGTTTCTCCTTTTCTTCTTATTTTTTTTCTCTTTTTCTATTAATTTATTTTGTCCAAATCATATTATTGTTATTTTTACCATAAACTTATTTCATACTCAATTTTGACTCCTTATTTTTTTTTAATACCTTTTTCCTTATTTCTTGTTCCTTTTCTAACTCCAATTAACTCTTTTTTCTCTTATTTCTTTAGTTCCTGTTCTTTTTCTAATTTCACTTAAATTTTTTAAATATTTTTTTCTCTTCATGATCTAATTTCATTTACTGTTTTTACTATTTTTTATTATTTATTTTTTTAATACAATAAGAAAAAAAATTGATATAGTAAATATTTGCTCATATTTTTTTAATATAAGTAGTATAATATTTATTTTGTCTTTTTTCTATTTTTTTTAATTTAATTATTAAACTGAAATAATTATTCTTATCACTTGATCTAATTCACTGAATAATTATTTTTAATACCTTTTTCCTTATTTCTTGTTCCTTTTCTAACTCCAATTAACTCCTTTTTTCTCTTATTTCTTTAGTTCCTGTTCTTTTTCTAATTTCACTTAAATTTTTTTAAATATTTTTTTCTCTTCATGATCTAATTTCATTTACTGTTTTTACTATTTTTTATTATTTATTTTTTTAATACAATAAGAAAAAAAACTGATATAGTAAATATTTGCTCATATTTTTTTAATATAAGTAGTATAATATTTATTTTGTCTTTTTTCTATTTTTTTTAATTTAATTATTAAACTGAAATAATTATTCTTATCACTTGATCTAATTCACTGAATAATTATTCTTATCACTTGATCTAATTCACTGAACAACCGTTGAGCACCATAAATTATATAATCAGATTCTAAAAATCAACACGTAATTGCCATGCAAAACTTGCTCTCCTTCCCTATAAATATCAGTACACACTCTACCATTAACAGTATTACAACCAGTTATGAAGCAAGAAAACATAATCTACGGCTACCAAATCTCCATATATACTAGTTAGAATAGAAATGATAATAAAATATTAGAAAATGCAATAAAAGTATAAGTAACAAAAAAACTTCTAGTGCCATATAATACCAATATGGTATACATGTATACCAACATAGTATATGATTGCTCTAAAATATTGCTACAACTATCTACGACTATACTACTGTACCAAAACACTAAAGGGTGCAATAAAAGTATGAAAAAAATTACATGCTCGTATTGCATGCTAAATATTGGCAAAGCAACTTGCTTATTCCATATACTAATAGGATATATAGTTGCATGGGGTCGTTCCAACAATTGCCTATAACTATAAAAACTATTACATAATACACATAATCTATGTCCATTGGCACAAAAAAGTTTCAGCACTACAAATCATGTTCATATAAATAATTTCATAATAGAATTCACTTAAAAATGTAGCTAAACAACCAAAACAATGTTCAAACTACCATATGATACCAATGTGGCATATAAACTATTACCAACATGGTATATAGTTTTACTAGTTAATATCTGACAACTATATGACTATCCTACTATTACATAACACACGTGCATAAAGAGAAAATGTCACGACTCGGAATTCCCACCGTCAAGACCGTGATGGCGCCTAACATTCACTCGCTAGGCAAGCCAACATTTGAGACTCAATACACAAAAATCTTAAAACTTACGGCGATCAACAACAATTAACACATAATGAATTAATAAGAAAGCAGAAATTCATAACAAAATCGAATATTTACACATTACTACCCATGATCTGGAGTTACAACTCACGAACTTCTATGCTTTAACTACAAATATCTGGCTGAAAGAATATATAACTATTTATGAGTCAAGGAAACAATTAACTCAAACAGGTAGAACGGGACTCCCAGGTCTGCGGACGTCGGCAGATCTACCTTGGGTATCCTTTGAAGTGAAGTCAGCAGCTAGTCTCAAAATCAGCTCGGACTGACACCTGAATCTGTACAGGAAGTGTAGAGTGTAGTATCAGTACAACCGACCCCATGTACTAGTAATTGTCGATCCTAACCTCGGCGAAGTAGTGACGAGGCTAGGACAAGACACCCACAAATAACCTGTGCAGTATAATTATACATATAGTAATAACAATAATAAAAGAAATGAGACAGGAAATATTAGGAAGGGGACATGCTGAGGGGTTCACAATGTAAGAAATAAAAAATAGTGATAAAATCAGATCAATCAAAATGCCTTAAACAGTTAAAAATAAGTAAAAGCGGTAAAGGAAACTGCACGGCATCACCCTTCGTGCTTTTACTCTCAACCGCATCATATGAAACAATGGAACGACACGACATCACCCTTCGTGCATTAACTCTCTCATAATATAACAGGGCATCACCCTTCGTGCATTATCACTCACAAAATATGGCACGTCATCACCCTTCGTGCTTTACACTCGCCCTCACCAAAACAAGGAACAATAACAACGGAGTGATAGAAATATATAAAAAAAATCAGTCTTACTTCAATATTTAATGCCACAATACCAACCTCAACTTTGAGCCAATACTCAACAAATAACCAAGTTTTAGTAAAACATGATTAAAGTTGCTCAACATAACAAATGGCTAAGCTAAGCATGAACAATACGATTAAAGAATACAACAATTACAATAATAAGACTCACTCTCATGATATGACTTGACAACAACACATAGGTTCTCGTCACCTCACCTATACATCGTACTCAACAACCAAACACGTAGCAAATAGTCAAATAATACCTAATCCCTCAAGCCAAAGTTAGACACAACGCTTACCTTGCTCTAAAGGCCAAATTCAAAGCTCAACCTCCGCTTTTCCTTTAGATTCCACCTCCAAACCACTCGTATCTAGTCATAATTAACCTAATAACATTAATTATTGCTAAAAAAATCAATTTCAATACATAATTATAGGTTCCCCAAACTTTCTCACAAAAAGTCAAAAATCGACCCCGGGTCTGCTTGGCCAAAACTCGAGGTTCCAAAACCCATTCACCCATTCACCTCGAGCCTAAATATGTAACTAGTTTCGGAGTCCGATCCCAGATCGAGGTATAAATTCCCAATTTGCAAAAACCCTTAATTCTCCCCAAATCCCTAATTTCTATCATGAACACCCTAAATTTTAGATGGAAATTTCATGAAATACAATAGGTAATTGAAGGAAAATGGTTTGGAATCGCTTACCAACACTCTGGAGAAGAAATTGCCTTTTGAAAATCCCCTCTAGGTCTTCTATCTTTTGAAAGTTTGAAGAAATGGCTTGAGTCCCGTTTTGGGACTGTTTTTAAATCACAAGGTAGGCCTTCTTCGCGTTTGCGAAGGGCCCGCCGCGATCGCGAAAGGAAGCAGCCCAAAGGCCTACGCGTTCGCGGGTCACACTATGCGTTCAGGAAGACTGTCCCATCCTGGGCTCCGCGTTCGCAACCAAGTGATTGCGTTCGCGTAGAAGAACCACTCACCCCTTCCCCGGGTCCCTAAGCCATCACGTTCGCGATATGCCGGTCGCGTTTGCGAAGGGTAAAACCCCCACTGCTCCGCGTTCGCGAAGAAAAAAAATCCACCCAGCTCCAGTCCACTCGTCGCGTTCGCGAGAGTACCTTTGCGAACGCGAAGAAGAAAACCATAAAACACTGAAGCTGAAGTAGAAAACCAGATTTTTCTAAGTGCAAACCTCCCGTAGCCTATCCGAAACTCACCCGAGCCCTCGGGGCTCCAAACCAAACATGCACACAAGTCCTAAAACGTCATACGAACTTGCTCGTACGATCAAATCACCAAACTAACACCTATAACTATGCATTTAGCACCAAATCACATGAAATTCTCAATAACACTTTGAAATCCCTATTTTCACAACCGGATGTCCGAATCACGTCAACCTAATTCTGTTTCTCACCAAATTTCACAGAAAAGTAATAAATATCATAACAGACCTGTGCCGGACTCCAAAACCAAAATACGGACCTGATACCAACAAGATCAAACATTAACCAATTTCTTAAAACCATTAAAATTTCAGTCTTTCAATTTTAACAAAAATTCATATCTAGAGTTAGAGACCTCGGAATTCGATTCCGGGAATAAACCCAGGTCCCATATTTCATTACGGACCCACCGGGACCGTCAAAGCACGTGTTCAGGTCCATTTATCCAAAGCGACCGAAGTCAACTAAAATCAATTTTTTAAGGCAAAAATTATTATTTTCATCATTTTCAACACAAATTTTTTCCGGAAACACGCTCGGACTGTGCACGCAAACCGAAGAGGGTAAAAATAAAAATTTAAGGCTAAAAAGCACAGAATCGAGTTCTAAAACATAATATGACCTTTCGGGTCATCACAGAAAAATAAAAAAATAGTGTGCCACATATTAATATAATAAAAAATTTCAAGATACTGTAATATAAAATCAAATGGTGTACCAATTAAATGCATTTAATACAACTAAAAAATTGATTCAACTAGTATAGGATACCAATATAGTATGTAGTTATACTAATAGGGCATATAGTTATACGGGGTCGTTCCAACAAGTGCATAACTATACTATTACATAATAGACAAAATCTATGTCAATAGGTACAAGAAAATCCAATACAACAAAACATGATCATATAAATCATTTCAGAATAGAGTTCACTAAAAATGCAGCTAACAACTAAAAAACATTCCAACTACCATATGTTACCAATATGACATATAATTATACCAATAGGATATACAATTCTACTAATTAATTCCACGCAACTATATATGACTATACTGCTATTACATAATACACATGCATAAAGAGAAAAATCAAAAAATAGTTTACACATATTAATATAATAATATATTTTAATATATTATACTATAATACTATTATATAAAACAAACGCATAAAGAAAACATCACAATGATTACATAATACACATACATAAAGGAAAACTTAAAAAATTATACTATTCTACTATTACTAAAGAAAAATCAAATAGTATACCAATTAAATGTAGCTTATACAACCAAAAATTATTTCAACTAACATATGATACCAATACAGTATATAAATATTCCAACAGGGTATACAATTGCACGCAAAGAGTTTAAAAAAGATTTTCTTAATTCAATTATTGAACTGAAATAATATCAGTTGTCCATAAAAAATTTAAAAAATTCTAAAAGGACCTAATTGTAAGAGTATACCATTACATTCTATAGTATACTATAATAGTGTATCATTGGAATGAACTGTAACCAAAATGGTATATAGTATATCAATTTGGAATACATTACAAATTCTTCTTCGCCAGTTCAACTCAATAAATTATACGCTGTTAAATTAACCAAAATGGTATATCATATGTTATTTTTGTATATAGATAATTATTTCATTCTTTCAAGAAAAATTGGTAGTATACTATTATAGTTAATTATATACTCTTGAATTAATTATTGTATACCAGTACAATATACAATATACTATTTTGGTAGACAGTACAAAACTGTCTTCTTTAATAGTTTAACTCAATTTCAATCCAATTTTTTTCAAAAAATGACCCATTGGAAAAATTTAAAAAGGACCAAATTATAATAATATACTATTATATTATATTGTATACTATAATAATATATGTTGAAATTAATTCTATACCAAAATGGTATATTTGTATACTATTTGGTCATACAATACAAATTTGTCTTCTCTCTAGTTCAACTATATTTCAACCCAAATTTTTAAATCTACTACAAAATCTCCACCAAATTGATTAAAGCTTTAGCTACAACCTCCAATCAACTTTCCAAACAAACTCATGCAGGATCCGATCAAACAATTAAAAACTCAAACAAACCAAGTTATGAGTTTCAAGCTTCAAGGTCCTTCAATGGTGGATTAAAATTTTTGTACTACAAAATCACCGAAAAACAGGATCAAAGGTACAATCTACACATCAAAGAACAATAACTAACAAATTTCAACAATAAAACACTATAAAAAATCAAATATGGTATTTTGAACTCATTCATATGGAGTTTTAATTTTTTTTCCAAATTTGAAATTACATCCATTATTTTTATGTGATAATGACATAATTAATTGAAAAGAAGATTATCACAATGTAGTACTCTTGGTAACGTCGATGGAAGTTTATGGTGGTATTTACATGATTGTGGGTCTTTTAAATGGGAAGGAAATATTATCAGATGGTCAAACAAAACTGGGATGGTTAGGCTGGTATTAGTTTTAGTTAGAAAGGTATATATTATGATAAGTTTAACAATGGGTAAAGACGGGTAAATACTTTGATTTTAATGGGTAGCTTTTACTACAAACTTCAAAACACACAACTTTGTCACAATTTTAAATGGATATGGGCCTTAAACTTACTACCAAAATATAATAACTTTCTTTGGTTAATTGCGCTCCAGCACCTAGCAACTGCTGCCTGCCTATATAAATTGCTTATTGCTACATCCACAGTTTGCCCAGTTTGTAACCAAGAGGAAGTATCCATTAACCACTCACTCTTCACTTGTCCTATTACACAACAACTTTGGCCTCACACGGGCCTCACCAATGTAACTCAATTAATAGGGTCAAATGACATAAAAAATCTCCTCCATACTCCTCGTCCAATGCCACACAACCCACCCGCTAAGTTACTCTTGCCTTATGCCTTGTGGCATATATGGACTGTCGCGATAAAAATATTTTTGAAAATAGAGCGGTAACTCCAAATCTTTACAGCATAATATCACAAGTGGCAGAATATTATAAGATTATCCAAAAGGAAATTACAAGAGCACCAACCATATCCATGTACGTCAAAAGGCACCCCTTCTTCTGGAGGACAGATGGCTCTTCAAACGGGACGCCACCTCGGAATGGATTGGGTAGGGTATTCCGCAACTCCATAGGTAATTGGATATTAGGGTATACTGTAAGCAGGCCAGCAGGAGACTCCAGTTACATGGAACTCTATTCTCTACTTGAGGGATTGAAAATAGCTTGGCGACACAATCCAACACCACTAGAAGTAAATGTAGACTCTATAAGGGTATTATCTCTGTTACAAAAGTATAATATGCACACTTATCTATATTTTTTAAATACAGGTTCGTACTCCGTCATATTGGTAGACCACATATAATACATACACACAAGGAGCATAACCGCGTAGCACATAAGTTAGCACAACATGGAGCAACTTTGGCAATGAGCGAGACTTCAACTATTCTCTATCAACCGACAACCTTTTTGTTAGATGAATTCCGTGCAGATCAAACCGACATTTACCACTTAAGAAATACAAATGTACTTGCACCAATAGCTCCACTATCTTTTTGTTTAGAATAACAATCATATGACTGTAATAACATGGGATGTCCTACGAAACAACCTATCGACTTACTTAGTACTCCTTTTTGTTACCCACAACCATTCAGGGCTCATGCTCCTTGTAGTATTACCCAACTTTAATATAATATAATTTCTTTTGTTGACCAAAAACAATATATTAAATATCACGACCCAAATTTTCCCTCTGTGAATTGTCGTGACGGCACCTAGTCTCTGCGACTAGGTAAGCCCAACACTTTGCAAAAATAAAATGAAAGCAAGAACATTAATAAATAACAATAACAATAATCTAAATAAGAAATTGAATGCCGCTCTACATATACAATTATTAACTCCCAACATATACGTAACACTCCCCAAGTCCCGGAACACCGTAAGTCACAAGCTTCTATGAATTCTAACTGTTCTATATATCATTGTCTATAGAAAAAAGGAAAAGATGAAAATAAAGGGATAGAGGGGGACTCCTAGGATCTGCGGGCGCGGGTAGATGTACCTTGAAGTCTCCGGAAGCAACTACTGCAACTATGAACGAGGCTGGTAAGAGAACCTGGATCTGCACACGAAAAATATGTGCAGGAAAGGGCGTGAGTACACCACAATGGTACCCAATAAGTGACAAGCCTAACCTCGGTCAAGTAGTGATGAGGTCTTGTCAGGGCCCTACTGGTATGTAAGTAATAAAGCAAGGCAAGCATGAAATATCGCAGTAAAATAAAAACTGAAATTGAAGAAATCATAGAAAGATAATAGCTCAGTACACAGAATGCAACATGGGATCTCCTGAGATATCGTCTCGGAGTCCCAAACGTAAATGTACAGGGGGATATTCTGGAATACGGTTCCCTAGTCCCAATATGCAAGATGGGGGGGGGGGGGTCTCCCCGAATACCGTTCCGTAGTCCCAAAGTAAATATGCAGAATAGGGGGATCTCCCAGAATACCATTCCGTAGTCCCAAAGTAAATATGCAGCCCAAACAGTAAAATTCAATAAAACACGGAAATCCTAAAATTCAGCCTAAGCACAAGTTAAGGAAAAACATGTAAATTCACAAAACATGCTGCACGTAGTTCAGATAAACAGTTAAGGGAAGTAGGCATGGTATTCTAGTCTAGCAGGATGCTACACGTGCTGATAAGACTCAAATAAGAACGGAAACAAGTTATTACTTAGTAGAAATCGGGGTTTTACAACAATTTTCCCGTGTACGTACTAGTCACCTCACTTACACGACGCTCATATATAAGAAACAATACAAGTGCTAAGGGGAATTTCCCCACACAAGGTTAGGCAAGCCACTTACCTAGAACCATGCTCAAATCCTTATCAAGCAACTCGTGCAACTGCTCCTTCAAATCCTTCAACTCCGGATGAGCCATACGGTATGGAAGAATAGATATGGTCTGAGTGCCCGGCAACAAATGGATGCCAAAATTAATATCTCTGTCGGGCGGCATGCCCGGAAGATCAGCTGGAAATACATATGGGAAATCCCTCACTATTGGAACTGACACAACTGCACGAGTATCAATACCGACATCTCTCACATAAGCTAGATACACATCACAACCCTTCTCAATCATTCGTTGAGCCTTAAGAAATGAAATAACTCTGCAGGGTGTATACTCTAAGGTACATCTCCACTCTCATCGCAGTAATCGTGACATAGCCAGTGTCACGGTCTTAGCATGACAATCAAGAAACACATAATGGGACCAGTCCATGCCCACGATAACATCAAAATCTACTATGCTGAGCAATAATAAATCGGCTCTGGTCTCAACCACTAAGAGCAATCAAACACGACCAATATACGCGATCCAAAATAAGAGAATCTCCCACAGGAGTAGATACATAAACAAGGGAACTCAAAGAATTCCGAGATACGCCTAAATGTGGGGCAAAATAAGAGGACACATATGGATACGTAGAGCCTAAGTCAAATAATACCGATGCATATCTATGACGGACTGTAATAATACTTGTGATGACAAAGTCGGAAGAAACTGCCTCTAAACGAGCCGGAATAGCATAATTTTCTGCTTGGCCTCCCCCTCTAGGGCGACCTCGACCTCTTCGACCTCCAACTCGAGCTGGATGAGTAGGTGGGGCAGTAGCCGGTGCTGTATGCATGGATGGAGGACCCGATGGAGCACGTGGTGGTTGAGAAGTCTATGGAGGTGCACCTCTCCTAAGTCTGGGGCAATCCCTCACTATATGGCGAGTATCACCACACTCAAAACAACCTTTCGGAGGACGCGTATGCTCTGACTAGCTCGGGCCGGGTCTGCTGGACTGGCCACTAATAGCACCCTGAGAAGGAGGTACACTAGATACAGGTGACACATAATAAGGCTCCTGAGGCCTAGAAGGGGCTGGAACACCGCTGGTGTCTAGGAGGGCAGAATGAACGGGGTGAATCACATAACCCCTACCATGGCGAGCTACTGGGCACGAGCTCCAAAATAATAACTAGTCTCTCGAGAACTCTTGGCCTCTCTCTCCTCTCTGTTCCGGGCCAGCATGCCCTCAAATCTCCTGGCAATACTCACAACCTGGTGATAAGAGATGTCCATCTCTAACTCCCTAGCCATACTGAATCTGATGCTGGGGTGGAGTCCCTCAATAAATCACCATCTCCCGAATTGTGGCAACCAAGGCCAGTGCACCATCACTGAAACAGATTGCATACTTTGACATAGTCATAGAACCCTGGCGCATCGGCTCAAACTCCACGCGCCAAGCATCCCTGAGGCTTTGAGGGACATAATCTCGCAAAAACATATATGAGAACCGAGTCCAAGTGAGTGAGGCTTCCTCATCGGGGCTACTCATCTCATAAGCACGCCATCACTGGTAGGCTGCTCCTCTAAGCTAGAAAGTGGAAAAAGAAACTCCACTCGTCTCCGCTACGCCCATAGTGCGGAGAATACGATGACACTCCTCTAGAAAACCTTGAGCATCTTCTGAAGCTAATCCACTGAAGGTAGGTGGGTGGTACTTTTTGTACCTATCAAGTCTAAGATGCTCTACCTCAGAAGCGGCTTTCCTGGTCTCATGCTGAACCGGAGCTACCAGCGACATAGGAATAAACTCTGGGGCCTGATCAACCTGGACCCTCTGCTTAGGAGTGCGGGCTGGGGGAGTCTGTGACACTCTCCCCGCCTGAGATGTGGCGGGAGCTAGTGGGATCAATCCAGCCTGAGCTAACGTGCTGAACATACTCATGAACTGGGTGAAAGTCCTAGAGGGATGCTACAACAATAGGAACCTCTGGTGCCTGCCCTCCACCTGGAGCTTCTGGGGGCTCCTCTGTAGCAGCTCGCATGAGTGCTCTAGCTCCACCGTGTGGTCATCCTCTACCCCGGACCCGACCTCTGGCGACTCTATCATAGGGAGCGAGTTCCTGATCGTCAGATCTCCTGGTACGGGTCCTCACCATCTGTGAGAAAGAATAAAATAGAGAATTTTAGAATTTTGATGCCAATAACACGCACGACAAAGGAAATCAAAGAAGTATGGTTATTCCTAGTAGTTCTACAATCTCCCAAAGATAGGTACAAACGTCTTCGTGCCGATCCACGAGACTTCAATAAACCAACTTATGACTCACGATGCCTATGAACCTAGAGCTCTGATACCAACTTGTCACGACCCAAATTCTCCCTCCGTGAATTGTCATAACGGCACCTAGTCTCTGCGACTAGGTAAGCCTAACACTTTGCGAAAATAAAATGAAAGCATGAACATTAATAACTAACAGTAACAATAATCTTAATATGCAATTGAGTGTCGTTCAACATATACAATTGTCAACTCGCAACATATACATAACACTCCCCAACACTCGAAAAACCGTAAGTCACAAGCTTCAATGAGTCCAAATAGTTCTATACATCACTATCTATAGAAGATAGGGAAAATGAACATAAGGGGATAAAAGGGGACTCTGAGGATCTGTGGGCGCAAGCAGATATACCTTGAAGGCTCTGGCAGCAACGACTGTAACTATGAACGAGGCTGGTAAGAAGAACCTGGATCTGCACACGAAAAACATGTGCAGGGAAGGGCGCGAGTACACCACAATGGTACCCAATAAGTGCCAAGCCTAACCTCGATTAAGTAGTGACGAGGTCAGGTCAGGGCCCTACTGGTATACAAATAATAAATCAAGGCAAGAATTAAATATCGCAGTAAAATAAACATTGAAATTGAACAAGAAGAATTCATAAAAAGATAGCAGCTCAGTCCACAGAATGCAATAGGGGATTTTCCGATATACCGTCTCGTAGTACCAAATATAAATGTGCTGGGGGATCTCCCAAAATATCGTCCCGTAGTCCCAATGTGAATATGCAAGACATGGGGATCTCCCGGAATACCGTTCTGTGGTCCCAAAGTAAATATGCAGAACATGGGGATCTCTCGAAATACCGTTCTGTCGTCCCAAAGTAAATATGAAGCCCAAACAATAGGTAAATTCACTACACATGCTGCACATAGTTCAGATAAGCAGTTAAGGCAAATATGCATGTTATTCTAGTCTAGCAGGATACTACACATGTTGATAAGGCTTAATTAAGAAGGGAAACAATCTATTACTTAGTAGAAATCGGGGTTTTACAGTAATTTGCCCGCGTACGTACTCGTCACCTCACGTACACAACGCTCATATATAAAAAACGATACAAGTTCTAAGGGGAATTCCCCCCACAAGGTTAGGCAAGATACTCAACTCGAACCAAGCTCAAATTAATACGAAACAACGCTATTACCACGAAAATCCTACTCCGAATGGCCTAAATCTAGCAAAAATCAATTACATAACATGAATACAACTACAATGAACTAATCTAGCTACTGAAATCAAAGCGAAAGCAAGAAATCGGAAATTCGCCCCAAAAAGCCTCCCCGGGCCCACGTCTCGGAATCGAGTAAAAGTTACCAAATATGAACACCGATGTACTCACGAGTTCACTCATACCAAAATTATCCAAATTCGATGTCTAAATCCTAATCAAAACTCAGAAATTCGTCTGAAGAACTTTTCCCTCATTTTCCCAACTTCCTCACCCAATTTCCTTAATTAAATGAAGAACAACTAAAGATTAATGAAATACAACCAAAAATGAGTTAGGAATCGTTACCCCAAAGCTCTATATGAATATCCCTAAAATAATCGCAATTTTCTGAGCTCCCAAGTCCAAAAATGAAGAATGAATTCAAATCCGCGATTTGGCCTTTTTTCTGCCAAGTAAACCGCACCTGCGGTCCATTTCCCGTTTATGTGGTACCTCTTTTGCGGCTAAGACTCTGCGCCTGTGAAATTTCATTAATCTCCCAGGCTCCTCACCTGCGCACATATATCCGCATCTGCGCTCAATTGTCCTCTTCTGCGGAAACTTGGCTTCCTCCCAAAATCCGCTTCTGCGATCACCCTTCCGCAAATGCGGCTCTGTTTCTGCAGCTTACGCGTCGCATCTGTGACCACTAGAACTCATGACTAAAATATCACCTGCCATCTCCTCCTCGCTTCTGCGGGGCCGCACCTGCGGACTTCCCACCGCAGGTGCAAAAACACCAGAAAACTAACAACTTCAGAATATGCACAAGTCCAATTTTCCATTCGTTAAGCACCTGAAACTCACCTGAGGCCCCCGGGACCTCAACCAAACATACCAGTCAATCCTAAAACACCATATGAACTTAGTTGAACCCTCAAACGACCTCAAACGACTGCAAACAACGCTAAAATCACAAATCATCCTCCGATTCAAACTTAAAGAACTTAGAATTTTCCAAATTTGACAACCGATTGAAACCTATCAAACCACGTCCGATTGACCCCAAATTTTGCACACACATCATATTCAACCCTACGGACCTACTCCAACTTCCCTAATCAGAATCCGATCCCGATATAAAAAATTCCACTTTCAGCTAAACTCTCCAAAACTTCAACTTTCGCCATTTCAAGCCTAAATGAACTACAGATCTCCAAAACACAATCTGGACATGTCCCTTAGGTCCAAAATCACCTAACATAGCTAATGAAGCTGACAAAACTCCATTCTGGAGTCATCTTCACACAGTTCCGACTACGGTCTAATCCTGTGGCTTAAGCTCTCGTTTAGGTACTAAGTGTCCCAAAACACTCCAAAAACCAAAACAGACTCTCCTGGTAAGTCACAATAGCAGAAATAGATACGGAGAGAGCAGTTAATAGGGGATCGAGGCTATGACTCTCAAGGCGACCGACCGAGTCATCATATTAAAAGTCCTTAAAAATGAAGTTTGGACCGCTCTAATCTTCATTTTGATACAAGAAGTATTAGGTGCATTTGAAATATTAGTTCTAAAACCTAATTTCTTAAAGAGAAAACATTTCTACAACTTAATCAAACCTAAATTTTAAAGAGTTAAAATTTCTATAACGGATAAAGTGCCATTTTTCTGTATCTAAAGGTGTGAAAATATTACTCTCCAAATCAAGGCATTGACTGACATCTAGTGCGAAAATAGCACGGGCTAGCTAAGTTTCAGACTGCTAATCAAAAAATAGTCAGTGTTTCCAAAGTTATTAAAAAATAACCTCTGTTTTACTGAAAAACAGAAAGCTTCAGCATAATATGCTGAATATGGAGCTCCTCCATATAAACTTTCCGCATATTATGCTGGAAGCTCATATGTAAAAAATTAAAAGTTTAGCATATTATGCTGGAATCTTGTTCAGATTTCATCTTTACATGAAAAAAAGCTAAATTCTGATTACTTTTGAAACTATGGCTATTTTTCCATACTATTTTTTTATCCCCCCCCCCCCCTAATTTGACTAAGCGAACCCATTGAAATTATACTTAAACCAATCAAAGATCAAGTCAAAGAGTACTGAAATAATACTACAACTTATTAGAACAGAAAGGAATAAATAGCATGTAGAAAGTAATAGTGGCAAATTTTACTTGTACCTTTTGTGCGTTATAGAGTAGTACTTATAAGTAGTGAATCGGGTTTAGGTAACTAGAGTTAGTAGCTAAAGGTTAATATTGGTTAGGTATTATGGTTAGTCATCAGGCGGATGTATATAACTGTGTGTAAAGTGAATCGCAACTAAGTAAGATTTATTTCTTCCAATTTTATTTCTCTCTCTACAACTTCTCCTTACCGTCTCTCTCGATTGAGTGTCTCTCACAGCTCACTCAATCCTTCGAACATGGTATCATAGCAACCGATCGGTGGTCCTTTAAGCTGAAACACCACAAGTTTGAGCAATTGTAGTGCGTGGTGAGCTGAATTTCGTTACAAATTGTGTAATTTCTGAAATTTTCTCGGAGTAATTGAGGTCACAGAAACCCTAATTTTTTGTAGTAGTTAAATCTGCATTTTTTTTGTTGATTCATCATACTGAACACTTCAACAACTGAAAAGCGTGTTATTATCGGCTCGATTGAGAAATACACCGACATTCATCCTAGAAATCCATTGTATTTGCATCCATCGAATACACCAGGTAGCATTTTAATTCCTCAGCAGCTAACTAGAATTGAAAACTAC
The DNA here is from genome assembly GCA_005239495.1 of Nicotiana undulata. Lineage (NCBI taxonomy): Eukaryota > Viridiplantae > Streptophyta > Magnoliopsida > Solanales > Solanaceae > Nicotiana > Nicotiana undulata. The sequence goes on along the minus strand of ML296942.1, from coordinate 40,885 downwards.
TGCTTGGAGTAATTCAATGAGAGTTGCATTGCTAGAAAAAATCAAGTTAGGGTTTATAGATGGAAATTGTCGTAAATGTATAAGGATGATTTGATACATGAATGGGATAGATGTAAAGTTTTGTTTTGTCACAGATTATCAATCTCGTGTCAAAAGAGCTAGCAAATGGCTTATGTACTCTTCTAATGCGCATAAGGTATGGATGGACTTGAAAGAGCGGTTTAATAAAAGGAATCTCACACGAGTGTATCAATTGCATCGTGTAATCTATACGATGACTCAAGGTGATTCCTCTGTATCTGAGTACTTTTCTAGGTTGCGTAATGTCTAGGAAGAATACCTCGCTTTTGTTCCTCTACCTGGTGGTGACAGGGCATATGTAGAACATATGGAACAATAAAGGCTTATGCAATTTTTGATGGGTCTAAATGAGACCTACTCCCAGTCATGAAGTCAAATTTTGTTAACAAGTGACAAGTCTATTCATAAACCAGGCTTACAACATGATAATGAAATACGAGAGTCAATGATAGCAGTCCAATATGATTTCACAATGTGCTCAAGAATTACAACAACTGGATTTAAACGGCTCAACAGTATTGGCATCCACACAAGGAAATATATTCAAGAAGAATACTAGTCTCTATTGTGACTATTGCAACATGAAAGGACACAAGAGAGAGAATTGCTAAAAATTGGTGGGATATCCACAAAATGCCAAGTTCAACAGAAGGAAGTCTTTTGACAAAGTGGATAATCACGGGCCTAATCAACTTTTTGGGAACAACGTTGGAACTACCAGGGGTCCTAAGGCAAACAATGCCAATCTGACAAAGAGTGCAAAATATACCATGCATGTGCCATGTACTAGTGGAGCTCTCCAACAATGCCTTTCCCAGTCTTCACTATGGAGAAGTACCAACAGATCTTGAATTTGATCACTACGGAACCAACTTCTCAAGATGCTGCAGCCAAAATGACAGGTATACCTAGTTGTCTCCCTGATATTTTTTCTGCTAGTGGAACTACCACTGATCCATGGGTGATTGACACTGGAGCCACGAATAGCTTGCATAATTTACTTAACCCATCACTCGTTCCTCTCAACTCTAGTAGAATCCATTTACCTAATTGTCATACCACCTTACTTACTCACATTGGAATTGTTTCATTGTTTGATAATCAGTTACACAATATGCATTATGATCCTAATTTCAAATACAATCTTCTATCCATTTCCAAGTTAACAAAAGAATTGCAGTGCTGTGCAACTTTTTATCCTGACTTTTCTATATTTCAGGACCTTTGCAATGGCAAGGTGAAGGATATTGGTAAGGAGAAGGATGGCCTCTACCTACTTCAATCTATCAAGCAGCCATCACCTCCCAAAGCATTTTCTTTTTCACTCTCACCCTTCAGTTTCACCTGCACCTAACTCTCAACAATGCCCCTCCTCTAATCCTCCAGATTCTTGTTATATTTGGCATCAACAACTTGGTCATGCACCAATAGCAGTACTACAAAAAAAAAAAAATCTTTGAAGGGTCATTTGTCTAATAAACAATCTATGTCTTGTATTATCTGTCCTTTAGCAAGGCAGCCTAGATCCCCATTCCCCATTAGTTCTAAGAAAATTGTATCCCCTTTTGAACTTGTACATATGGAAGTTTGGGGTCCATATAGAAAAAAATACTTACAATGGTCATAGATTCTTTCTTACCATTGTGGTTGGTTACTCTAGAATGACTTGGATTTATCCGATGGGAATAAAAAGTGATGTGGTTGTTTTGATCAGGGTTTTTCTTACTTTAGTTAAAATTCAACTTTTAACTTCTATTAAAGTTATCCGATCAGATCATGGTCTAGAGTTTTTTAATTCTCAATGTTCCAGTCTATTCACATCTCTTGGTATAATTCATCAAAGTTCTTGTGTCTATACTACACAAAAAAATGGAGTGGCTGAATGCAAGCATAAGCATTTATTTGAGATGGCCAGAGCTCTTCGATTTCAAGCTCATGCACCTTTAAAATTCTGGGGTGACTTCATTTTGACTGCAACTTTCTTAATTAATAGATTGCCCTCCGCAATTCTTTCTAGAAAGTCCCCTTATGAACTCTTTCATGGTGTTCTACCTTCCTTTGATGACCTTAAGGTTTTTGGTTGTCTGTGCTATGCAACTAAACCAAATTTCTCAGATAAGTTCTCCTCTAAGGTGATTCCTACTGTGTTCATGGGTTACTTAGACACCAAGAGAGGCTATAAGTTGTATAATATTTCCACAAGAATCTTTTATGTTAGTAGGGATGTTTCTTTTAATGAGTCCATTTTCCATTTCAAATTCCCTAAATCCACCTTCCCGAAGCCTCAGATTCCATCTTGGGGAACTCCACTTTCTCAAAGTTTACTTCTGTAATGACCTGGCCGGTCAGTTCCGTGAGATTAGACCCGTTTTCCCATATTTCTGCTTTATTATGTGTGTTCAGCTCTTTTATGGTGTGCTGGGTCGATTGGTTCGGGCTCAGAGTAGTCGTGGTGAGAAATGAGACACTTAGTCTCATAAGTTGGCCTTATGGTTAGGAAAGTCAACTGGAAGTTGACTATTAGGTAAACGACCTCGGAATGTGGAGTTTTTGGCTCGGATAGCTTCGTTAGGTGATTTGGGACTTAGGAGTGTGATCGAAATGTGGTTTTGAGGTCTGGAGTAGAATTAGGCTTGAATTGGCAAAATTGAGTTTTTGGCGATTCTGGTCGGTAGTGGAAAGTTAGCTATCAGGGTCGGAAAGGAATTTTGGAAGTTGGAACATGTTTGTAGGTTCATCTTGGATGTGTGTGCAAATTTTCAGGTCAATCAGACGAGTTTTGGATGGTTTCGACATCTTTGGCAAAAGTTTCTAAGTTCATAGGCTTGAATCCGAGGTGAATTTGGTGTTTTGGCGTTGTTTTGAGTGGTTCGAAGGATCGACTAAGTTTTAATGATTCTATGTGATGTGTTGTCATGTTTGGTTGAGGTCCCGAGAGACTCGGGTATGTTTCGGGAGGTTAACGGATCAATTTTTGGCCTTTAGAGATATCCGATTTTCTGGTATTTTTGTTGTAGAGATTTGTTCTTCGCGTTCGCAGAGGAGGTCACAAGTTCGCGAAGAGTATTTTTGGGGGTGGTGGATTTGGTTCTATGCATTCGCGAAGGGGAGGATGCGAATGCGAAGCTTCAGGCAACGTGTACATCGTTGTCGTGGGTGAGTGGACGCGTTCACGAAGTGTTGAGAGGCAGCTGGGGGCCCAAGAGTTTTGCCTATGCGTTCGCGTTTGTGGCTACGCTTTCGCGTAGCTTGAGCCCGTTTAGGCATCGCATTCACGTGACTGTGAGATGCGTTCGCGTGCATGAGGCCGCGTTCGCGAAGGGTTAATAACTGGGCAGGCAGACTTAAATTTAAAAAAAGAGGGTTTAGTCCATATTTTCAAAAACCCATTAGAGAGCTCGGGAGAAGGTGAAATTTGAGGGGCTTTTTAGTGGAGTTATTGGGATTTGGAGCACTCGGAGGCTGAGTCTAGAGGCAAAGGCACTGCAGGGCTAGGATTTTAGCCGATTTTGAGGTAAGTAACGTTTCCAAACTTTGTTAGGAGGGTTCGAAACCCCAAACTATATGATATATGACTATAATTAAGGTGACGCACATGCCAAGTGACGGGCGTGCGGGCGTGCACCGAGTGATTTGTGGCCTGGCTCATCCCATGGCGCCGTCTAGTAGCTATTACAGATTGATATCCGCACTTTTATTGATGTAGCTAATGTGAACTTTCTAGAAATCATGCTAAGTCAAATGCTAGGGCTTCATGCTGAAAATGCTGAGACCCGAGTGGTCGTATATTACTGTCTTCTTATGTGTTTATTTAATTTCATACACTCAGTCCTGTCATAGCATATCATTTCATGCCCCAGTCTCGGTAATTGTTAATTTTATATATTTATCACTGTTTTGAGTTAATTCATGCATCTATGAGCTCATGTGAGCGAGACTGGAGAGTAATGACTGAGTGAGGCCGAGAGATATAAAGCTAGGCTTGTAGACAAGGACTTTACTCAATTGGAAGGCCTGGATTTCCATGATACTTTTTCTCCAGTGGTGAAAATGGTCACAGTGAGATGTGCGATTGCCCTGGCAGCTCAACAGGCTTCGCCTCTTTTTTTCAAATGGATCTCTATAATGCATTCCTTTAAGGTGTTTTAGTTGAGGAGGTATACATGACATTGCCTCAAGGATTTGGTATCCAGGGGGAGACTAAGGTGTGTAGGTTTCAAATCCCTATATGGGCTCAAACAAGCAAGCACACAGTGGAATCTGAAGCTAATTAACCACAACCTTAACCAATTCTGGCTATGTCCGAAGCAAGCTGGCTACTCTCTATTCACTAAAAGGCACAATGGAGACATTGTTGTAATTTTGATATATGTTGATGACTTGCTAATCACATGTAGCAATGTCACACTGGTTAAATAGGCCAAGGAAATTCTGAATCACAACTTCAAAATGAAGGATTTAGGAGAATTGAGATTTTTCCTTGGAATTGAGTTTGCCAGATCTGATAAAGGTATACTCATGAACCAAAGGAAATAGGCATTGGAATTAATTTTAGAATGTGGTGTAGGGGGAGCTAAATCGGCCACAACATCTTTAGAACAAAATCAAAAGCTAACAAGTCAAGAGTATGACCAACAGTTTGATATCACCGGGGACAACGAACTTGAAGACAGAGGAGTATATCAGAGGCTGATAGGAAGATTGCTTTACCTGGCCACTACAAGACCAGACATCTCATTTGCTATTCAACACTTAAGTCAATTTATGCATTCCCCAAAGAAATCTCATTATGAAGCAGCACTACGAGTGGTGAGATACATCAAGGATAAACCTGGAATGAGCCTATTAATGAGTAGCACATCATCTGGCGAGGTGACAACTTTTTGCGATGAAGACGGGGCATCCTGTATACTTTCCAGGAAGTCAATTACTGGATACTGTATCAGGTTGGGGAACTCTTTGATTTCCTGGAAATAAAAAATAGAACACTGTCTCAAGAAGCTCGCAGAAGCGGAATACAAGAGTATGGCTATTACTGTTGCAGAATTAGTCCGGGTGCATGGTCTGTTACAAGAACTAGGAGCACAAATTGTGATAGTAAAGCGGTTCTACAAATACCCTCAAACCCCATGTATCATGAGTGAACAAAGCATATAGAGATCGATTGCCATTCATTTGAGAAAGGCTACATCAATGACTGATCAAAACGGAGCATGTGCCAGGCAAGGAGCAGGTTGCAGACATTCTAACCAAGGCTTTGTGAAAACAATTACTCTGTGAAATGTTATGCAAGTTAGGGATGATCAATGTCTTTCATCATCCAACTTGAGGGGGAGTGTATAAAGTATTTGTGGCGGATTTTACTTGTACCTTGTACTGTAAATTGTATAGTAGTGCTTTGTAAGTAGTGAATCGGGTTTAGTTAACTAGAGTTAGTAGCTAAAGGTTAATATTGGTTAAGTGTTATGGTTAGTCATCAGGCGGATGTATATAACTGTGTGTACAGTGAATCGCAGTGAATCGCAATTAAGTAAGATTCATTTCTTCCAATTTTATTTCTCTCTCTACAACTGTTCCTTATCGTTTCTCTCGACTGAGTCTCTTTCACAGCTCACTCAATCCTTCCAACATAGCACCTACAGGTAATCTGTAGGCTCACCAAAGTAATCAACAATCTTTTTATGCAAGAGAAAAAAAATGCAAAGAGATCCTTATATGCCCAATTAGTTGATATATCAAAAATTCTATTTCTGCAATCCCTTTATGTATCTATAGCTTCATAATAAAGACATAGCAACTAAAGGAAAGCTAAATTGGATCAGAGTAGTAGCTGGTGTTTTATATCTTTAAGTAATTATGTTAGGATAATCAATTTATTGTAAGATATGCATGCAACTTCGCATTGATCAAATATTCAAATGCAACGTGTTGTTCCCAGGAAATGTACTTATCACAAAAATTATTAAGTAAATTTATGTTGTGATTATTTAATGACAAGTGACAACCCAAATTAAATAAGCTACTTTGAGTCAATGAAAAGGTCAATCTTATCTGGTGGTTGTTGGCTTTGTTTGACATAATTTTTTATTTTTTTATTTTAAAAAGAATAAATGCACGCATCTATTTTTACTTGCTGAGAAATTTAATATCCACTTAAATTATATGACATATTTGATATCACAAGCTTTAACATTTATATATATATATATATATATATATATATATATATATATATAATACCGCGTACAACTATTAAAAATTATTTTTCTTATTAAACGTTGTGGCAAGTCAAATTATGTTAGACAATAAAATAGAGGAAGGATTATTTTTTTCAAAACCTTCGGAGGTGTGAATGCATGTCTACGCCTAGATTGCCAGTATAGATTAAGTCAATATCTTCTTTAACTGTAGATTATTTGTACTCAATTAATCTTCTGCCAATTGTACAATAAGCCAATTTTTCCTTAAATGTAGATTTTCAACAGGAAAAAGTAGATGAGTTTTTCTCCTAAGCCCTTCAATTTTGCTTAGAATTACAAAATTAACATGTCAAAAGGTTGATTAGCCTTAAGTATCACTTGTATTAAATTTGGAGTTAGCTTAATTTTTTTTTATCCAGTGGCGGAGGTGGAGTGTCGGGAGTTACCAAAGATCACTTGCATCAAAATCTTGTGTTTGTCTTACAAAATTCATTGAATATGTATAAAAGATTAATTTAGAACCCAGTAGCTTTTAACGATTAGAATCCCGAACTCATAAGCTTGAAATCTTGGCTCCGCCCCCGTTTCAATCTTATCTCATTAACCATGCATTTAACATTTAATGACCATTATGCCCCTTTACATTTTTGTTTAATTTCAAGACTTTCTCTTTTGGAATTTGTAAGGATAAAGCATAAAAATATGCACAAAATATTCATATGGATTTTATGTAATCTTTGGTTCTCCACGTGTCTTTTTCTGTTTTGTCACTTTAGTTTACCTTTTTTTTTACTTCTACTATATAACCTTTCCTTCTTCTCTTGACACAACACCAAACTTCTTCATTTTTGCTCCCTTTTACTTGCTTCTTAATTTTCTCATATTAGCTTTTTTGTCAGAATTCTCATGGCTGCACCAAAAGAAAGAAAGATCGGCAAAATCATCAACTCCTTGTCAAGTAATAAGCAAAACACAGTTTTAACTTATACAAGTGAACAAGAAATTGATCTCCAACTTTCACTAGGTGGCTCATACAATAAAAAACCTATTCAAAATCCAAAGCCTCAGCCTTTTTTAGGCATTCCATTTGCCAAATCTGGAATGGTGCCAATTTCATACTTGGACACTTCAAATGTAACATATAAAGAACATGAAGAGATAAAAATACCGAGGATTTATGAGAATGAGCAAAGGCAAAGTGCTATGATCATCAAAGAACATAGGATCGCTCCAACGGCAACGAATAATCCTGTTTATGGTATCTTCTTCTTATTCTCTAATGGAGTATTCTTTTTTGTTTGTTTCCTTTTCTCTTGATGGTCATTGTTCGTTATTTAAATTTTACGTGTTTTTTTGTTTTTTTTTTTTAATTTTTATTCCCTTAGTGTTTTTCTTTTTCTCTTTTAAACGGGGTTTTTAATCTTAGATTTTAGCTATTTTTGGTTTAATTTACATCTGATTTATTTATTAGAAGCAAATAAATTACCGAGGCTGGTCTTTACATTTTCTTATTGTTTTCTTCTTTATTCTGCTAAAAAGACATGACCTATAAACTAAGACTAATGTAAGAAATTTGATCTTGAAAAAGTCACGGAGAACATTAAATAAGAAGTTCAGACAAACCATTAGCCAAAAATCTATCTTTCATATATCCAAAGCTCACGTACAATCTATACACCGTTTTTCTTCTATACCATGAAGAATCAATTGATGTAATATAGGCATCGCTCTTTATCAACTGATTTAATATATATATATATATATATAGGCATCGCTCTTTCTTTTGTTCTTCCCCCAGTTTTGCCCTAGCACTAGTGGTTTCTCCCGATCCGAAGCACAACACCCCTTTACATTTCATGTTAGTTTTATACGAGTAGGCGGAGTTACACAAAATTTCTCTTTTGGCTTATATATAGACATTAATTCATTCACATAATAATTTGCTCCATTTCCATCATACGATCAGGTAGAGTGATACAAGATCTGTCTCTTGGCTTATGCATAGTCTTGATTCATTGACATATAACATTAATTGTGTCTTGTAATATTTAATTACTCTTTCAATTTTGTTATTGCAATAGTGGAGTCTACACCACCAAACAACCGGGAGAAAGAAGGCAACTCAATGAAAAGCAAAGGAATTGTGCTTAGCTCACATGAAAATGTGATTCCAGAAGGCAATTATGGAGAAAAGCCAATGAAGAAAGCTAAGTATTTTGATAATTATGGTGTCATTTTAATGGATGCTAATTATCTCCTAAAGACTATGCCTAGTGTGAAAACTTCAATAAATGGAAAGCAAACAGAAGGGATCCTCTACAGTTTTGGAAAAGACAAGCAAGTTTCAATAGTCTGTTGTTGCCATGGAATGTTCTTCACTCCAGCTGAGTTTGTGAAGCATAATGGAGGAGAAGAGGTTGATAATCCCATGAAATTTATTAAGGTAATTACAGAAGAAAAGGTTAATGTAGCTGCTGAGTCACTTGTGGGCCATTTTTTTAATTGTCACCTTTAGAGGCGGAACTAGGGTTTTGAGTTCTGGATAAATTATTTATACTATTAAGTGGATTTTTTAACATAGTTATATGGTCTGATCGTTATAAAGTTACTGCGTTTTGTCGAACCTCTAATCTGAACTATGTTAGTTTTTGAATTTGGAATATGCTTAGATATCAAGATTTAATTAAACTGCTATTCATTTAAATTTCCGAGTTGTAAAATATTCTACCATACATGGAAGAAGAAATAAATCAATTTATAGAATTTACTTTGGTATTTTGGGACAAGATCAGTCTTATTAGCTATTATTATTCTTTAGATAAGTTAGAAAATGAAACCAGGTCTTACTCCATTAGCTGGCTAAATTTTTAACGGTATGCATCACATGAATATGGTGCATAATAACCAGCTCAGATCAACATGATTAGTAAACAAGTAAATCTACTTTCGCATTACTTCGAATTCACAACAATTATCGTCTGTTTGGCCAAGCTTATGTGAAGCAAAAAGTTTTTTTTTTTAAATTAGAAAAAATATCTTTTTAAAGACTTGAGGTATTTGATCAAGCTTTTCGGAAAAGAATAAGTTCTTTTGAGTAGTAACAAAAACTATTTTTTATAAGTTTAAAGAAGTAACTTTTCCCCAAAATCACTTTTAGCACATTGGCCAAGCACAAATTATCGTAAAAATATTGACAAACGTGTTTTTCAAACACAAGCTGCTACTTTCTAAAAGTACTTTTTGAAAAACAGTACTTAGACAGAAAATATTTTTCATAATAAGTAGATTTTAGAAATTTGGCCAAAAAAGACGGCTAAACTAGATCTATAATGTGTTAAGAGTATATATTAAGCTCTAGTCAACAAAGAGCTTAAATATGTTCTAGTCAACATAATCACCAAATAATGTAAGTTGAATATTTTTATTAATTTTTTTACTTACTAATTTGACTAAATTAACGCAATTATGGCACTAAAAGTAATAATGGTAAAAATGAGAAGAATCCCCAAGATGATGATACCTAGGGCATTAATGAATGCCCCAATTATCGAATGAACTCAAAATAATAAATCCTTAATAAATACGCACTTGACGGGGTTTTATTAAGGGTGTCAAAGAATTTCTAAATATCGACTGAACCACCTGAATCGAACCTAACCGTACGATAATTAGGGTTTTCTCCAGGTTTCCCAACTACTCGCGCTATGGAGCTGCTATAGGCTAGATTTTGAGGGGGTCAAAGTTTTTACTCTCTACACAAAAAACATAAATTACAGCACGGTACACTAAGCTTCCGCTATATACGGGGTCTGGGGAAGGACCTGACCACAAGGGTCTATCGTACGCAGTCTTACCCTGCGTTTCTGCATGAGGCAATACATCATTTACATATATAACAAATTAGCAATATTTTGAATATAGGAAAAAATTGAAGAAATTTTTATGAGTGATGACAAAAGCTTTCACGTACGATTACAAATATGACTCTACTTTGAGAAACTTCGGAAAATTACGAGCAAGATTGCTCACGTATTTTGATCAACTAGATTCTTTATGTTGCACGTTTATACATGATTTTGTAAAATAATATTTATAGCATTAACACAAAGCGTTGAATAAATAATTATATATGAAAGAATACAGTACAAACTTCTACAAATAATTAATATGTATCCTGTCAAATTTGTTATGTGATAATTTTAATACTTGTGCGAGAACTCCAATATTATCGATAATAAATAACATTATATGTTATCTAATCAATATCCAGTTTGTAGATGAAGAGCAGCTTCATGTGTTGCTATTTTTGGCCATATCTATTGTTGGGTAATGGTTACTTACTGCGATAGTAATTCTTTACTATTTGCCTTTTTTATTTCATTTTGGCTTTACAAAAGTATACATGGAGAACTTGTTGCCTTTTCGCACGTGTAAGATGCAGGGTTACTTAGTAATTCTATTTGCAAAATAAGTAAGCATCGTAATTTCAAGTTTACAACAATAATTAATACTGTGAAATTCTATAAGTGGGGTCTTAGAAGGGTAAAATATATGCATACCTTACTCTTACCTTATGACGGTAGATGTTATTTTCGAAATAGCCTCGACTCAAGAACACTGTAAATGAAGAAATAAAGAGATAATAGGAATGACAAGGTTATAAGACACAGAAGCAAATGGTGCAACATGTAATAACAAAGATGTAAGAATACGACACTACAATTCAACTGGAAATAACGACACACTGTGTAATAGCAAGGGACTAGGAATAGGAAAGTACAAGACTAGTACTAATACTACTGGAAAGACTAGACGAAACTCTAGACTATCTGTCAACCCACAATCATATCCTCGACGTCCACACCCTCTTATCGAGGGTCATGTCCTTGGTAAGTTGAAGTAGAGTCATGTCTTGCCTAATCACCTCACACCAGTACTTCTTAGGCCTCCCTCCTCTGACCCGCCATGGTCAACCTCTTGCATCTCCTAACCGGGGCATCAGGGTCTCTCCTCTTCACATGTCCGAACCATCTCAGCCTCGATTCCCAATACTTATCTTCCACAATAGCCACACCCACCTTATCCCTAATATATTCATTCTTAATTCTGTCTTTCCTTGTATGCCTACACATCCATCTCAACATTCTCATTTCTGCTACTTTCAATGAGATTAATTTCTTGACAGGCCAACACTCGGTTCCATACATCATTGCCGGTCTAACTACCAATTTATATAACTTGCCCTTAAGTGTAGGTGGCACATTCTTGTCACACAAAACACGAAAAAGCGAGCCTCCATTTTTTCATTCCGCTCCAATACGATGCACCACATCCTCGCCGATCTCACCGTCACCCTGTATCACAGACCCAAGATATTTGATCTTGGGTCAAAACAGTTGGACAAAATCAACAATAAAAGAAAAGAAAGGACAGTAAGTTTAGAAAACATACCAAGCCCTAGATAAAGTTTGCAGAGTTGTAGTTGTAGAGTTTTGCAGTAAAATGAAAAGGTATTAATGCCATGGTTTTACTTCACAAATAACTCTACGAATAGTTATAACTCATACAATTTGATTTTATCCCCATGAAATAGTCAACGATAGACATAATACCGCAGGAAAATAATGAAAAACAACACTTCCTACTAAAAAGCACGTATGGAGTTGTGAAAAATTAGAAAAGTCAAAGTAAATTCAAAAAAGAAAATAGCACCAACTTGGTCTTCCAAGTTGAATGAAGCACAGTAATTCCTATCCAATCTCACATTTACAATTGTAGGAATATGTTTTAAACTTTTTTACAGCAAGTGTCCCGGAAAAGGTTAAAATTAAATTTAACAATTACCTAACTGGTGCGTGCAAAATGGATTCACACAAGCTTTGGACTCTCTTTATATTGTAGATATTCTTCGTAAGAAGAGTGAAACTAACTATAAACTGAGCCAAATCGCAAACAAGATTAGAGGTATTCTAAACACATCCGAAACTAATCCAAATTATGCACTGCTATAGAGAAGCGAATTATCTTGCTGATTGTTTAGTTAAAATAGTAGCAAAAAAGCAACAGGTTGCTTTCTTCTACTCCAACCAACAACTACCCAGTGAAGCTAAGGGACCTCTTATGCTGAATAAAGACCAGATGTCAAGCATAAGGATCAAATACGATAAGGCCAATTTCTTTGTTAGCTAGGTGTGTTTTGTAATTAGAGCTAGGCGGGAAACCTATTTATGATCGCCTATGCCTCATCTTTTGAAGGGTATGCTTTACCCTTAGTGTTGTAACAACGAAACTTTGTTTTTTGACTTATAAAACACGCCTAGTATAGCTGGGAAAATTTTATATATAAAAACAAAACCCTAAGAATACCATTATTGAGGATCAACCATTTTCTAATAATGCAACTTATCATATAGATGTCTAGCAATGATGTAATATGCAGAAGCCTAGGGAAGTATTTGATTTGCTAGTTTAAGGATCATTCTTGATGTATTATTTGATCAAATCTATCATCATAAACGGATTTGACCAGCAAAGATAATTAGAATATGTTATTTGGAAACTTGATAAATTAAGTTGTAATATAAAATAGAAATATCCACATTAACTGAAATTGAAGAAATCTTACCATATATATATATATATATATATATATATATATATATATATTGCTATAATTTAAATTTCATGTTTATTAAGAAATCATAAACCTTTGAAACTTTTTTCCCATTTTACCATTTCTTTAGTTTTAGAACAAAAAGTAAATAATATTACCGATTAAACAGTTTATTTGTTCTTCTCAACTACATACAATTAGATCGCTCTATAACAATATCCCTATATAACGTCATTTCACTATAAAAAGCAAGTTGCGTATGGAATCAATTTTTTATATTATATTTTATCTCTCTATAGTAGTGTTTATATATAACAACAACATCCATCTTTATAATAGCACGCTCTTTATAAAATTATCCTTCTATAACAGCCATGTAAAATCTCTAAGACTACCGATTATAAGTCTAAAAAAGTTTGGTAAAATATTTTAAAAACGTAATGCACCACTTATGATAAAAATATTTTGCCAATACAAACTTACATAATCAAAGTTTTTATTTAATTTCATTAAAATATATGCAAGTATGGTTTCATTCCATTGCACAAAGGTTTTCGTCGTACATAATGCCCAATATTTAAAAATCTGCACATAACTTTCTGTTCCCATCGTGCGTAAGATTAACATTTTAAGAAATACTCACTAAGTTTGAGTCTTTTATTGGACTCAATATTTATTGTGGTGTATTAAAATTTTTACGTAAGGCATTTTGATTTCTGGATGAGAATAATGCATGTCATATATATAGAGTCTAGACATCAAGCTATTTCTTTAGAAGTAAAGATAGCATTGTGCATCTGACTTGCTCTGTTCTCTCTCTTCCCCAAACTCCAACGGTAACTTCTTGAGACAGTAAACTCACACGCCTTCCCATGGAGCCGCCGGACGGCGTCACTACAGGCGTCTGGATGGGCAAAACACTGCTAATCATCAGGCGAAGTAGAGCAGTGAAGCAATTGAAGGCAAAACCTCCTACACGTCAACAGTCACAAATTCCACAAATTCGACAGTGTGCCATAATCGCCAAATTTGTGATTCTGTAATCGCTACTCACACTACACACAATGGAATGCCGGCAATTTTGTTCAAAGCATCTGACTATTATGGGATTATGGCATCAGAATGCAAATTTACTTTGGTGGGCAGGTTTCTCAAACCTAGGCCCCAAATTGATAGAATTAGATCGAAATTTAAAGAACTGATCTCTCTGAAAGGGTCGTCCAAGATTGGGGTGTATGACAACTTCAATGTATTTCTAGATTTTACTAATGAATATGATTTCTCCATGGTTTGGTTCAAACGGGTTATTGAAATAGAGGGGCAACAAATGTGGCTACAGAAGCGGTCTCCTGACTTTAAGCCGGAGGAAGATCTTCCGATTGCTCTTGTTTGGGTTCTTCTCCCGGGCCTCCCATTTCATATGCATACATGGCAGTATGTTAAGCAAGTTGTGAGCGTTGTGGGCACCCCGCTCGAAATGGACTTAGCGACTAGGAGTAAAACAAGGCCAATTGTAGCTAAAGTCCGAGTGGAGATTGATCTGCTGAAACCACAGCCAGACTCTATTTATGTGGGACAGATTTTTGAGAATGCTCCTAAAAAAGAATTTGTCCAAAAGCTCGAGTACGAGGGGATTCCTAAATACTGCAAATTCTGCAGGAAGCTAGGCCATAATTTACTCAACTGCAGGGCAATTGAAAGGAAGAAAGCAACAGACGAGAAAGAAGCTATAATCAAGAGAAATAAAGACAACCAGGAAAATGACTTTACTACTGTTATTGAAAATTGTAAGGAACATGGTAAGGGAGAAAGCAGCAAAGTCATAGAATCAAAAGAACTACCTAGGATTATACAAGAAAAAACGAACAAGCAAAGAGATGAGAAAGTCGACCCTCAGCAGGCGGATAACATCAAAAAACAACCCAGCCAATGAGGTAGAAACACTGCTGATAACCAAAACAGGTTAGACATTGAAGGCAAGGATATGGCAGAAGACATCAAGACCAGAACAACCAAACAGAAGAGGAAAATCAGCAAACAAAAGAGAATTCCTCAAAAGAAATCCAAGATCTCTTTTAAACCAAGATGGTGCAAAGTTAACAACAATAGAAGGGCTAATAAAAACATAAGGGACTATAACAGGCAACTACATCAAGAACTAGGAAAGATGAATTAATACAACCATTCTCAAGTAGTGAACATTGATAAAGAAGAATATGATGAAGCCAATAACAGAAACAATGAATCGGGTAACAAAAAAGGCAGTGAAGACAGCCCTACAAATAGAACAAGCGAAGGATCAAATCACCTAGTCCAAGAATCTTCCGACATCCAAAGAAATTCGAGTCAAGGCAAAGATGTGAACAAGTTACAAACCAACGATCAGAAGGACCATCATGACCTTACCAAATAACTCACTACTAACTATGGGCCAGTCAGTGTCCCATCAGAGATTGAAGCATTGCCGGGGATTGATATGACATTCCAACTAGATCTTGATTCTCCACAGTCGTTTATTAATAAACCCCTGCCTACTCCGAAATCTGATCATCAAATAGAAGTGATCTCGCCAAAAAAGTTTACAGTGAGAGTCCCTGAAGATCAAATGCAAAACAACCTTAGCATTCAAGGTGATAACGAAGGATTCTCTCTGGTCCAAAGGAACAAAAACAAAAACAGGAACAAAAAGAAGGAACAAAAGAATAAAGGAAAGAATAACTCTTCCAAAGTGGAAGGGAGTACAAACTAATTCTACCTCGGCCTATGATTAATTCCATCTTTTGGAATATTAGGGGAGTGAAATAAAAAAAAGCCATTCTAAGGCTTAAAAACTCATCAACATGTACAAAGTGGAGCTTACAGCAATTTTCAAACCTTTTGTTAGTATGAATAGAATTGACAAGTATATGAGGTACCTTGGCTTTCATCACAGCATGGGCAACAAGAATGGGCAGATTTGGTTTTTTTGGTCAAGAAAATTTCAAACTAGTGTGATCGACAATAAAGAGCAGCAACTCACCATCAAAATGCAATACATCCCGGCTAATTGTGATCTCTTCCTAACAGTTGTGTATGCCAAATGTACTGAGAATAAAAGGAGAGAGCTTTGGAGCAACTTAGAAGATCTGCACACCCATATCAATGGTCCTTGGTGCATCGGGGTTGACTTCAATGTAATTCTAGAACCAGATGAAAAGAAAGGGGGCAATCCCCGTAGAATGCATAAAAGCTTTGAATTTAGTAGTTGTATGGATAAATGTGAGGTGCAGGATTTGGGGTTTATAGGCCCTAAATTCACGTGGTGCAACAACTGGAAAGTTAGGAAAAGGATTTGGAAGAGGCTCGATAGGGTATTTGTTAATGACCAATGGACACAACTATTCCAAATTAACATTGTCAAACATTTAGCCAGAACAGGATCAGATCACAGACCTATCCTCATCAAATGTCAAAAAGATCTTCAAGCAGGCATCAAATATTTCAAATTCCTCGATTTTTGGGCTGAACAACCTACATTCATGGACTTAGTAGAAAAAACCCGGAGCATTCATGTTCCTGGAAACCCCATGTGGAGGATTCGACAGAAGCTGAAACGTCTCAGTAAGAATCTTACTAGATGGTCGAAAGAGACCATTGGTAATGTCTTCGAACAGGTTAGCTTTTGGGAAGATAAAATGGTAAATCTGGAAGAAGTAGACTCCATTAACAACACTGATCAATCTAGAGAGGAGCTCAATAAAGGCCAGGCAGAATACATCAAATGGCTAGGTATGCAAGATGCGATCCTTAGACAGAAAGCCCAACAAAAATGGTATGAAGAAGGGGATAGCAATATCAAATACTTCCATAGGCTAATTCGAAATAGAAGAAGTAGGCTTCACCGTTATATGATCAAAGATCATAATGGATCATGGATTCAGGGAGATGAGAGCATATCGAAGGTTGCAGTGAACCATTTCAAACACCCGTTTAACCTTCATCACCAATTCAACAATCAAGAGATCCTTAGCCGTATTCCTAATTGCATCAATAAGGATGATAATGATAAACTCAAGGCCATTCCTAACGAGGAAGAGATCATAGATGCTGTAGTTAGAATGAATGCCTCTAGTGCAGTGGGGCCGGACGGATTTAATGGCACCTTCTACCATAAATGTTGGAATATGATCAAGAGCGATATTGTGGACTTTGTACAGGAGTTTTTCAATGGAAAATATATGACCAAGTTCTACAATCACACTTGTCTGATTCTTATCCCCAAAATCGACTCCCCATCCAATTTCTCTGAGTTCAGGCCTATTAGCCTGAGCAACTTCACAAGCAAAATCATCTCTAAAATCTTGTCCCGAAGACTGAACCCTATGCTTGAGAAAATAATATCCCTGAACCAAAGTGGATTCGTCAAGGGCAAATTGATCACTGACAATGTTCAATTAGCACAAGAG
Organism: Nicotiana undulata; assembly: GCA_005239495.1. NCBI lineage: Eukaryota > Viridiplantae > Streptophyta > Magnoliopsida > Solanales > Solanaceae > Nicotiana > Nicotiana undulata. The sequence goes on along the minus strand of ML296942.1, from coordinate 23,546 downwards.
ATTGTTCACAACATAAGGCATAATAACAATGGGGGTAATGTGGTCATCAAGTTGGATATGGCTAAAGCTTATGATAGAATGTCCTGGCACTTCCTAATGGCCGTCATGAGAAAGTTTGAATTCTCAGAAGAATCGATAGATATTATTTGGAGATTGGTCAGTAATGCGTGGTATTCTATCATCATTAATGGATCCAGAAGAGGTTTCTTCACATCATCACAAGGTCTCAAACAAGGCGATCCTCTATCTCCTTCTCTGTTCATTATCGGAGCTGAAGTTCTCTCCAGGTCTTTAAATAACCTTATTATTCATCACAATTTTACCCCTTTCTCGATGGATCATAGAGGACCTATCATCAACCACCTTTCTTATGTTGATGACATCATGATTTCCTTGGAGGTGATAAGCAGTCGATAAATCTCATTAAAAGTCAGATATGAAGATATGTGAAAGCTTCAGGTCAAAAAGTGAATAACGACAAGAGCTTCTTTGTTACTGCTCCAAACACTTATGCTAGCAGAATTAATAGAATTAGAAGAACCTCGGGATATAAGGATAAGCCTTTTCCTTTCAACTACCTCGGATGCCCAATCTATTATGGAAGGAAGAAAATTAGCATCTTTGATGGAATGGTAGCCAAGATTGTGAAAAGACTCAACGGATAACAAGGAAAAATGCTATCCTACGGGGGGAAGGTAACCTTAATCAAACATGTCCTCCAATACGTGCCAACCTACATTTTGTCTTCCATGAACCCTCCCAAAGGCATCATCAATCTAATGGAAAAACACTTTAACAATTTCTTCTAACCATCCCTTGTGGCCACTTTTCTTAATGCTAAATATTGCAAGAAAGCCCATTTGGTTAACAAAGTGCCTATCCCATCTGATTCACATATTTGGAGAGATTTAACGAAGGCGAGGATCAGAGCGGAATCGAATATCTTATGAAAAATTCAAGAGGGCAACTCTAGCTTTTGGTGGGATAATTGGACGGGCAAAGGTGCCTTGGCCAAGATTGTGCAGGGCCCGGGGAAGTCTCCTAAGCTCCTTGTTAAAAGTTTCATCCAGGAAGGTACCTGGGACACTAATAAATTGACAAGAACTATCCCCCCTCACTTGGTTGATACAATTATCAAGGTGGAAATTGGCAACAGAAACTCTCAGGACTTTCCAGTATGGAACTTAACTGAGGACGGTCACTTTAATAATAAATCGGCCTGGCATTTAGTGAGAACGAAAAAGCAAAAGAATAACTTCGTTAATAAGATTTGGCAAAAATCCATTCCTTTTAAAACTTCTTTCCTTTCTTGGAGGTTACTCAAAAAGCGACTCCCTTTTGATGATATTATTGGTAAATTTGGCACTAACATTGTTTCTATATGCTCTTGTTGTACTTTGCCGCAGGTGGAGACTATGGAACATGTATTCAATGGAAGCGAGGCAGCAAAGATAGCATGGAATTTGACTGGCAATCCACTGGGCATAAGGCATCAAATAGAGCCGGTAACGGGTACCTTCAAGAGATGGTGGGATACAAGCTCGAAAAATAGGGTTCATAGCCTAGTCCTACAGATAGCTCCTGTTACAACATGCTGAGGAATATGGAAACAGTGGACATCGTGCAGATATGGTGAGCAGAAGAAGTTTCAACCTAACAAGATGGTACTTCAAGTTATCTGGAGCATTACAGGTGCTATTTCAAAGATTATACCAAGCTGGGTTAACCTCCTCCCTTGGCCAGACTCTTGCCAAAGAATTGAGAGAATGAAACCAGTACATAGCTGGAAGCAAGTGCTCTGGTCGACTCCTAATCTGGGTACTATCAAAGTCAACACCGATGGCAGCTTCATCAAGGAAACAACAAAGCAGGAATAAGGGGAATCGTAAGAAGTAGCAATGGGGATCTCATTATGGCCTTTTCGAAGGCGGTCCAGTGTGATAGCAATAATATGGCGGAGGCTTTAGCTGCTGAGTTCGGGCTGATGGTGCAAGCAACAAGGCTATACTAATTTCACCCTAGAACTCAACTCCAAAGTGATTGCAAATATGTTGATAAATAGAGACACCAACAACCTGAAAATCAAACAAATGGTGGATAGAATGTTACTCATTGTTCAACATGCCAATGTGAGTATAGAGCACTGCTACAGAGAAGGCAACCAAGTTGCAGACTGTCTTGCGAAAATGGCTTCTACATCGGGTAATAGCATTATTATCAACTCATACCAACAACTACCTACATGTGCTAAAGGCGCTTTCCTCTTGGATAAGTGGCAAATGCCAAGCATCAGAACTAAATTTGACAAAGCCAATTTTTTTGTTAGTTAAAAGATGTAGACTTTATCACTCCAGAGGGATATCCTGTATATAGCTCCTCTGGTTTTTCTATTTTGTAGGTGTTTTTTTTTTCTTTTCTATTTTGGGTGATGGAATCACCAAGTTGTATTTTATGAGGTTAGGCATAACCCCCCTCCATGATCCTTTTTGAATACAACAATGCCCAACAATTCAACTGGGTATTTAAAAAAGAAAAAAAGATAGCATTGTGTCAAAAAGATATTTTTTTTAATATTCTATATGTAAAATTAAAAAAGAAAAAAACGATAATTTATAGATATTTTTGTCTATAACAACTAAATAATATTAAAATGTCAAATGATGTTATAGGTGTACTATAATATCTAAATAGTATAAAGACGAAAAATATAAAAACAAATGGAGTTGTAATAGAGAAATTTGAATGTAACGTAAATGTGAACATATTTATTAACAAGTAATATGAAGGATTTGCTACGGAAAAAAATTAAGTAAATCACTCATTTTTAGAGAACAAAATCAAGGCTTATTAAATATATTTAAGTAAGAGTCAAATCATGTTATCTTAGATGTAATCTGATTCTGTAATTAAAACGGTAAAATAATTATATCTTGCCATATATATTTCTTATATTGCATTGTGTTTAATCAACTCATCTCTTCTCCATTTTTATATGAACAAGAAAATAGGGAGGAAAACTTTTAATTAAGTATTTAGATTTAATTCCCAAGTTAAAAAAAAGGAATGGAGAATGCAGATCCGCACATATCTACTGAAAAATGTGCAGCCTGTACGCACCTAAGGAAAATATGTGATGCAAATTGCCAATTAGCTCCATATTTTCCTTCCAATAGAACTGAAGATTTCCAAAATGTTTATCAACTTTTCGGCGTAAGCAACATCATAAATATGCTTAATTCAGTTGATGATGAGCAAAAAGGAAAAATGGCAGAAAGCTTAATTTTAGAGGCAAAAATTAGGAAAGAAAACCCTGTGTATGGTTGTCTAGCTATTGAAAGAAAACTGAGGTTAGCAATTGAAGAAGCTGAGAAGGAACTTGAAATAGTACAGAAACAAAATGCTTTTTGCAAAGAAATGGCCAAATCTCCAATGCAAAAATAGCAGTTGGACAAGGTAATATTCCCCTTTAATTTCAATTTGTTTTCCTAGATATATAAAGTGAATAAATAATTGTACTTTTTGCTAGCAAACACGCTCTGCTATCTCGTGTCTCAACCAACTTTTTTTCTTGTTGGAGGATCTCTTTTTGGCTCTTGAAACTTCGATTTGTGACGGCTACTTATAAATACGACCAAAGAGACTTCTTTCCCTTACACTCACATGCATCATGTAGCCTAGATACTATCTATAAACGTTCGATTCTTATAAATCTTCAGCAAATTTACACTATCTTTTTTGCTTAAACATGATGTCTGCAATAACTGACTTTTATATTTATTTTTCTTCATTACAGGGTTGAATTCGAGGAGTATTATATGGAACCTAGGATTTTCAATGAAGATGATGAAGATCGTAGTACGTAGATTGGTGCTCATATACTAGTGTTGAAAAAAAAAGGAAAAAAAAAGAAGAGTCAGCCTAAAAGCATATTTAAATTATTGTATTTTATTTTAATTTATGCATTGTGATTCACATGTCCTAATTGTCAAATTGCTACTTCAAATTATATGAATCTATACAAGCATGAAGACAAATTATGAAAACGGATTTGTGTTTTTTTGTTTATCTCTAGATAAATGCCGACCAGCCATTTTATATTCTTAAACCGAAACCATATTGTTTATTGGAATTACAAACACTTGTTATTCAATAAAATAAATAAACTTGTGTGTTATTCATAAAATACAAGAAAATTTGATTAATATTTTAATTTCATTTATGAAATGAAAAACAAACACCATATAGAAAAATATTCAAGCCTTACCAAGCCCAATGGCAACTGCATACTGGTATTAATATTAACTAAACAAAGAATTTAGAAGAAAGAGAGAGGAACAAGAAAATGAAAAGAAGACCAAGTTTAGGGGTGTTTCAAGGCATTTTACTTTAACAAAACATAAGGTGTCTGTCACGATCCGAAATTTTCACGGTCGAGATCGTAATGGCGCCTAACATCACACTTTCCAGGCAAGTCAATGTTAGAGATTATTTAGTTATTTATATCCACTTTTAGTAATTATCAGTAAACATGCAAAAATTAAGCGGAATAACTATAAAGATGTATAGATATCGAAGTCATTTACATACTACTTCCACCCAGAAATCTGGTGTCATAATTCACGAACGTTCTATGATTTTTCTACAATCAATTGTCTGAAAGAAATTACAATTGTTTTGGAAAATAAAGGAAAACAATAAAGAAGATACGTAGAAGGGGACGCCAGGGCCTGCGAACGCCAGCAGGACTACCTTAGGTATCCGAGCTGTTAACCTGAGCCAATCTCTTAATCAACCACTACATGCTCTGAAATCTGCACAGGAAGTGCAAAGTGTTATATCAGTACAACCGACCCCATGTACTGGTAAGTGATGAGCTTAACCTCGACGAAGGTGTGACAAGGCTACGGCGGGACACCCACAATATATGCTACAAATGATAAATAATAAGGCAGAAAAAGAGAACAGTATAATTTAAAAGCAGTAAATTGCAGGAATAAATACATAACTCCAGTGTCTTGTCAGTATCCAGCTATAACCAAACCTTAGGCGAAATGTAAAACCACCGAATAACTTACGCAGTTAGAGAAAAATACGTAAACACACATATATTGATACGACGCGCATCCCGATCCCACCAGACAACACAAATCCTCCCTTATGCCACCGTAACGATAACAATAATAGTGATATATATATATATATATATATATATATATATTGTAACGACCCGGTAGGTCATTTTGAGACTTAGCTCCCTGATCCCCTAATAACTGCTCCTCTCATGTCTATTTATGTTATTGGAACTTGTCGGAGCGTGGAGTGGTGAAATCCGGAGGAATTTTGGACACTTAGTCCTTAAATGTGGATTTTTGCTTTTGAAATCAGGTCGTAGCTAGAACTATATGAAGACGGATCCGGAATGGAATTTCGTCGACTCTGTTAGCTTCGTTGGGTGATTTTGGATCTGGGAGTGTGTTCTGAATGTGTTTTCGAGGTCGGTTGTAGATTTAGGCTTGAATTGGCGAAAGTTAGAATTTCGGCGATTTCGGTCGATCGGTGAGATTTTGATATCGGACTCGGAATGGAATTCCGAAAGCGACAGCAGGTCCGTAATGTCATTTATGACCTGTGTGCAAAATTTGGGGTCATTCGAATGAGTTTTGACGTCTTTCGGCATCAAATGTGAATTCTAGGAATTTCATAAGTTCTTAGGCTTGAATCTATGCATATTTGATGATTTTGATGTTATAAGATGTGTTTTTAAGTCTCGACCAAGTTTGAATGAGGTATTAGGGTTGGTTGTTGGTTTTGGTTGAGGCCCCGGGGGCCTCGGGTGTGTTTCGGGTGTTCAAACGGACACTTTTGGCCAAAAGGCCTTAGCTGGTTTTTCTGGTTTTTCACCAGTAGTGATTTGCTCTCCGCGATCGCAGGTCTCACTCTGCGATCGCATAAGGTAATCCGAGGAGGCCTGTGATTTTTTCTCCGCGATCGCACAACGTTAACCACGATCGCAGTGATTTGGGAAATTGGCCTCCGTGATCGCATGTCTTAGGACGCGATCACATAGTGGAATTTAGGCCTGAGGAATGGAGTCAGCGTTTGTTCTCCGCGATCGCGTGGCCCCTTACGCGATCGCATAGCTTGGGGGCCAATAGGTCCTCGATCGCAGACCTATTAACGCGATCGCAGTGTGGAATTTTGGGCGCGTGTCAGAATGTTCTCCGTGATCGCGTAGAGAAAATGCCTGGGCAGTGTTTAAATACCCAAAACCGAGGGTTTATGTTATTTTCACCATTTTCGATTTTGGAAGCTCGGGAGAGGCGATTTTCGAAGATATTTGCTCCTGGGTGATTTGGGTAAGTGATTTCTAACCTACATAGATCAAATTCTATGATTCCAATCTTAAATTCAACCTTAAATTTCGAAATTGTTGGTAGAAAATGAGAGAATGGGAAGAACTTCATAGACTGAATTGTTGAGTTTTGATTTGGTGTTTGACCTCCGATTTAAGAGATTCTTATATGGTCAGACTCATGAGTGAATGGGGGTTCGGAAAATATAATTTTTACCCGATTCCGAGACGTGGGCCCGGGGGACTTTTTGGGCGAATTTCCTAATTTCGCGTATTAGCTCCGGATTAATTAGCTAATTTGTTCCCTTAAAGTGTTATTTACATTATGCAATCGAATTTATTAGATTTGTTCCACCCGGAGTCGGATACTCGTGGCAAGAGCGTGGTACAGAGTTGATTTGCGCAGTCGAGGTAAGTGGCTTGCCTAACTCTGTGTTGGAGATTTCCCTTAGGCATTGTATACTTATTTTACTATGTGGACGCCGTGTACGTGAGGTGACGAGTGCGTACACGGGTCCTTGTTCCAAAAAATTTGTTTTTACTTCCACTTCATGACTCATTTTCATTCCTGAAAGTATTGTTCCATATCCTATCTGAGTAGCTAGCTTAAGATTTAGCATGCCTACTTGTCCTTACTTGTTTCCCTCTTACTTGCTACAATTTGAACCATGCTTAGGTAGTTTTATAGTATTGTTGCTTGATATCTTTCTTGAACTGTTAATTTACGCTATGTCCGACATACTTTCTACATTGCATATTTAATTGGGACTACGGGCCAAGATCCGGGAGCTTTCCCCCTGTACTGTATAGCATATTTAAATTGGGACTACGAACCGAGATCCGGAAGCTTCCCCTCTGTACTGCATTGCATATTTAAATTGGGACTACGGACCGAGATCCGGGAGCTTTCCCCTGTATTGCATTGCATGATTTATGTTGAGTTATATGTTGTGCTGAGCCGAGAGTTTCTTTTATTCATTTCTTCCAGTTTTTCCTAAATTTCTGCTTATCATTATTTCTACTGATTTTTCATTGTACAATCTTATAACTGCCTTATTATGTTTCAAACTCAGCAAAGCCTCAACCTGACCTCGTCACTACTTGACTGGGGTTAGGCTTGGCACTTACTGAGTACCGAATGTGGAGTACTCACGCCCTTTCTGCGCATGTTTTCCCCATGTGCAGATCCAGGTACCAGTACACAGCGTTCTGGCTAGGAGTACTGCAGCTGCTGCTAGGAGTCTGTGAGGTATTTCTGCCGCGTCCGCAGAACCTTCTGAGTACCCTTCTTACTCTAGTATAGATATAATCATAGATAGAGATATTCTTCTTAATTCCGTTGTATAGAGCTATATTTGTAAAGCTTGTGACTTGGTGGCATTCCGGGTTTTGGGAAAGTAAAAGTTGTAGATGCCGAGCGGCTAAATTTTATAGTATTACTTCATCTTTACTGTTTGATTATTATTTGTCTTATTTTTCCACAATTTAGGCTTACCTAGTCGTAGAGACTAGGTGCCGTCAGGAGACCGTTCAGAGGGTAAATTCGGTTCGTGACAAGTTAGTATCAGAGCGTCTAGGTTCATAGGAGTCACAAGTCACAAGCCGATTTATTAGAGTCTCGCGGATCGGTTTGGAGACGTCCATATCTATCTTCGAGAGGCTATGTAACTGTTAAGAACAATCATATTCCTTGGAAATCTTTATCGTTCTAGTTACTGTCATCAAACTTCTTAAACTCTATTATATTCTTGCTTACAGATGGTTCGTACTCGTACCGGACGTACTGATGACCAGGCACCCGATCCCCCAGCCAAAGCCGTCAGAGGCAGGGGACGGGGCATAGGACGAGCACGCGGTGCAGCCCGAGCACCGGCGAGAGCAGAGGCATAGGATCCCCCAGCAGCCACAGTTGGAGGGGCAGAAGAGGGCCCTACTATTACTCCAGCCCTCCAGGAGACATTGGGTCAGTTTTTGAGTGCCTTCAATACTCTGTATCAGGTGGGACTACTTCCGATAGCCCCAGCTACATCCCAGGCCGGGGGAGGGACACAGACTCCCGCAGCCCGTACTCCTGAGCAGAGGGTTTATATGGGACAGGTTCACGAGTATATCCCCATGCCCCCAGCAGCTCCAGTTCAGCATGAGACTAGGATAGTTGTTCCTGAGGCAGAGCAGCTCCGACTTGAGAGGTACAAGAAGTACCACCCACCTGAGTTCAGTGGACTAGCTTCGGATGACGCCCTGGGTTTTATTGAGGGGTGCCATCGCATTCTACGCACTATGGGTATTGTGGAGACGAGTGGGGTCTCTTTCACTGCTTTCCAGCTGAGGGGAGCAACTTATCAATGGTGGCGTGCTTTTGAGTTGGGCAGTCGGGACGAGGCAGCTTCACTTACTTGGGCTCAATTCTCAGAGATGTTCCTACTTGAGTTTGTCCCTCAGAGCCTCAGGGATGCTTGGCGTGAAGAGTTTGAGCAGTTACGCCAGGGTACTATGACTGTGTCGGAGTATGCAGTCCGTTTCAGCGACTTGGCTCGTCATGCACCAGCTTTGGTTGCCACTGTCAGAGAGAGGGTTCGACGCTTTATTGAGGGACTTCACCCCAGTATTCGGACCAGCATGGCCAGGGAGCTGGAGACAGATATTGCTTACCAGCAGGCCGTGAGTATTGCCCGGAGGATTGAGACTATGTTGGCCCGGGATAGGGAGGAGAGAGAGGCCAAGAAGTCTCGAGAGACTGGTCGCTTTCAGGAGCTCGTGCACCAGCAGCTTGTTATGGTAGGGGTTTTGTGAGTCGTCCCATTCATTCAGCTCTTCCAGCAGCCAGTGGTATTCCAGCTCCTCCTAGACCTCAGGAGCCTTATTATGCACCACCAGTATCTCAGGTGCCTTCAGTTCGATGTGCTATCACTGGCCAGTCCAGTAGGCCAATTCAGAGTCAGCATCAGCTGCCACGTCCTCCGCGGGGTTGATTTGAGTGTGGTGACCCTCGTCATATGATCAGAGATTTCCCCAGGGCTAGGAGGGGTGCACCACCTCAGACTTATCAGGTTCCACGCCTTCCACCAGGTCCTCCGGCTATTCTTCCAGCCCCAGCTGCTACCCCACCATCTCAGGTAGCTCGAGGTGGAGGTCGGGGAGGTCGAGCTCGCCCTAGAGGGGGAGGCCAGGCTAGATATTATGCTCTCCCAGCCCGCTTAGAGTCCATTGCTTCAGATTCGGTCATCACAGGTATTGTCCCCGTTTGTCATAGGGATGCATCGGTATAATTTGACCCAAGCTCTACATATTCGTATATGTCCTCTTATTTTGCTTCATATCTGAGGATATCTCGGGATTCTTTGAGTTTCCTCATTTATGTTTCTACTCCTATGGGAGAGTCTCTTGTTGTGGATCGCGTATATCGGTCGTGTTTGATAGTTATCAGTGGTTTTGAGACCAGGGCTGATTTATTATTACCTAGTATGGTAGATTTCGATGTTATATTGGGTATGGACTGGTTGTCTCCCTACTATGCTATTCTTGATTGTCAACCCAAGACCGTGACGCTGGCTATGCCAGGATTACCGAGGTTAGAGTGGAGAGGTTCCTTAGAGTACACCCCCCGCCGAGTCATTCTTTCTTAAGGCTCAGCGGATGGTTGAAAAGGGGTGTGATGCGTATTTGGCTTATGTGCGAGATGTTAGTGTTGTTACCCCTACAGTTGAATATGTCCCCGTTGTTAGGGACTATCGTGATGTTTTTCTGACTGACCTTCCGGGTATGCCGCCCGACAGAGATATTGATTTCGGCATTGACTTATTGTCGGGCACTCAGCCCATTTCCATTCCTCCTTATCGCATGGCTCCTCCTGAGTTGAAGGAGTTGAAGGAGAATTTGTAGGAGTTGCTTGATAAGGGTTTCATCAGGACCAGTGTATCTCCTTGGGGTGCTCCGGTATTTTTTGTGAAGAAAAAGGATGGTTCAATGCGTATGTGTATTGACTACCGGCAGCTGAATAAGGCGACAGTGAAGAACAGGTACCCATTGCCTCGCATTGATGATTTATTTGACCAATTACAGGGTTCTAGGGTGTTCTCCAAGATTGATCTTCGTTCGGGTTATCATCAGTTGAAGATTCGGTAGCCGGATATCCCGAAGACTACCTTCAGGACCAGATATGGCCACTATGAGTTCCTTGTTATGTCATTTGGGCTGACTAATGCCCCAGTAGTCTTCATGCACCTGATGCACAGCGTATTTCGGTTGTATCTTGATACTTTCGTCATCGTGTTCATTGATGAAATTCTGGTATATTCTCGGTCCTAAGAGGACCATGAGCAGCACTTGAGGACCGTACTTTAGACATTGAGGGAGAGGAAGTTGTATGCCAAATTTTCTAAGTGTGAATTTTGGCTTGATTCTGTGGCATTCTTAGGCCATGTGGTATCTTTGGATGGGATCAAGGTAGATCCAAAGAAGGTAGAGGCGGTGCAGAGTTGGCCTAGACCGTCTTCAGCTATGAGATCCGCAGTTTCCTCGGTTTGGCTGGGTATTATCGCCGTTTTGTGGAGGGATTTTCATCCATCTCAGCGCCCATGACCAGACTGACCCTGAAGGGTGCACCTTTTATATGGACTGAGGAGTGTGAGGAGAGCTTTCAGAAGCTCAAGACAGCCCTGACTACAGCTCCAGTGTTAGTTCTACCCACCGGTTTAGGATCCTATACAGTCTATTGTGATGCTTCGAGGATTGGCCTAGGAGCAGTGTTGATGCAGGACGCTAGGGTGATTGCCTACGCGTCCAGACAATTGAAGGTGCATGAGAAAAACTACCTTGTGCATGATCTCGAGTTGGCAGCGATTGTTCACGCCCTGAAGATATGGCATCATTGTTTATATGGTGTTCCCTGTGAAATATATACGTATCACCGGAGTTTGCAGCACATATTCAGGCAGAAGGATCTCAATTTGCGCCAGCGTAGGTGGTTGGAGTTACTCAAGGATTATGACATCACCATATTATACCACCCGGGAAGGCCAATGTGGTGGCCGACGCCTTGAGTCGCCGGGCGGAGAGTTTGGGTAGTTTGGCATATCTTCGTGCAGCTGAGAGACCCTTAGCCTTGGATGTTCAGTCTTTAGCCAGTCAGTTCATGAGATTGGACCTATCGGAGCCTTACCGGGTATTTACTTGTATTGTTGCTCGATCTTCTCTTTATGACCGCATTCGGGAGCGCCAATATGAGGATCCCAACCTCCGGGCTCTTCAGGATAGAGTTCGGCAGGGTGATGCCAGGGATGTGACCATAGGTGATGACGGTGTGATGAGGATGCAGGGCCGGATTTGTGTGCCCAATGTAGATGGACTTCGGGAGTTGATTCTTGAGGAGGCCCATAGCCCGCGGTATTCCATCCACCCGGGTACCGCGAAGATGTACCAGGATCTGAGATAGCACTATTGGTGGCGAAGGATGAAGAAGAATATATCGGAGTTTGTAGTCAAGTGTCTCAATTGTCAGCAAGTCAAATGTGAGCATTTTATACTGATTTTAAGTGGCTTGCCTAACTCTGTGTTGGGGATTTCCCATAGGCATTTTATACTGATTTTATTATGTGGACGCCGTGTACGTGAGGTGACGAGTGCGTGCACGGGTCCTTGTTGCAAAAATTCCATTTTTACTTCCACTTCATGACTCATTTTCATTCCTTAAAGTATTGTTCCCTATCCTATCTGAGTAGCTAGCTTAAGATTTAGCATGCCTACCTGTCCTTACTTGTTTCCCTCTTACATGCTACAATTTGAACCATGCTTAGGTAGTTTTATAGTATTCTTGCCTGATATCTTTCTTGAACTGTTAATTTACGCTATGTCCGACATACTTTCTACATTGCATATTTAAATTAGGACTACGGACCGAGATCCGGGAGCTTTCCCCCTGTACTGCATTGCATATTTAAATTGGGACTACGGACCGAGATCCGGGAGCTTTCCCCTGTATTGCATTGCATGACTTCTGTTGAGTTATATGTTGTGCTGAGCCGAGAGTTTCTTTTACTCATTTCTTCCAGTTTTTCCTAAATTTCTGCTTATCATTATTTCTACTGATTTTTCGCTGTACAATCTTATAATTGTCTTATTATGTTTCAAACTCAGTAGAGCCTCAACCTAACCTCGTCACTACTTGACGGGGGTTAGGCTTGGCACGTACTGAGTATCGAATGTGGAGTACTCACGCCCTTTCTGCGCATGTTTTCCCCATGTGCAGATCCAGGTACCAGTACATAGCGTTCCGGCTAGGAGTACTGCAGCTGCTGCTAGGAGACCGTGAGGTATTTCTGCCGCGTCCGCAGAACCTTCCGAGTACCCTTCCTACTCTAGTATAGAGATAATCATAGATAGAGATATTCTTCTTAATTCCGTTGTATAGAGCTATATTTGTAAAGCTTGTGACTTGGTGACATTCCAGGTTTTGGGAAAGTAAAAGTTGTTGATGCCGAGCGGCTAAATTTTATAGTATTACTTCATCTTTACTGTTTTGTTATTATTTGTCTTATTTTTCCACAATTTAGGCTTACCTAGTCGTAGAGACTAGGTGCCGTCACGAGACCGTTCGGAGGGTAAATTCGGGTCGTGACA
>ML296942.1:0-10443 GCA_005239495.1 Nicotiana undulata | reverse complement strand
ATATATATATATATATATATATATATATATATATATATATATATATATATATATATATATATATATATATATATATATATATATATACATGATAGTTTACCCTTATTACTCCGTATCAATCCAACCGTATCCCTCTTGTTGTAGCGTGCAATCCGATCCCACAGAAATAATTATATTCACCCTTATTCCTCCTCATCAATCCTCCCTTATTCATCCTGTTGCGGTGTGCAACCGATCCCACCATATCATAATAAATTGCACATAGTGTACATAAGTTTCATAAAATTCACATAAGGCCCTTACCAACACTTAAAATTTAGAACAAGACAACTGGAAGTCGTATAATCAATAAACTCTATAAATTTATACTACTCAGCAAGATCAAACCAGGATATCACAAAAAAAATGCCCACAAGAACAACTTAAGCCAATAAAGGGGAAACAATAATTCTACGGGGTAACAAACATCATCAACAAGGGATCATATTATCAAACAGGTAACATTTAGGCATGGAATTACAACTAAACATGTTACAAGTAAAGCAAGGAGGATAACAATATAAGGAGAACGGAAGAAAACAAGTAAAATAGGTAAATTGGCGGCGCATAGGTACTCGTCACCTCACGTATATTCCGCTCACATGGTTTATCACATAGAAAATAAGGCAAAGGTTCCTAAACCCTCAAGTCAAGGTTAGACACAACAGTTACCTCGATCCACAGGCTACTCACTGCTCAATTACCACTTATCCTCTAGTTTCCACCTCCGAACCACTCGTATCTAGTCATAATTAACTTAATAACATCAATTATCGCTAAAGAAATAAATTTCAATACATAATTATAAGGTTCCCAACATTTCCCCCAAAAAATTCAAAAATCGATCCCGGGCCCGCTTGGTCAAAACTCTAGGTCCGGACCAAAACTCAGTGTCACGATCCGAATTTCCCACCATCGGAACCGTGATGGCGCCTAACGTTGAACCCGCTAGGCAAGCCAACGTGAATGTTCAATTTACTTTATTCCTTTATTACTAATCTAATATAGGTGAAATACAACATTCGCATGAATAAAGTATAAAATGAAGCAAGGTATATAACTCAACCCAATGCTTTTTCAAAATTCCACAAAACAAATCAAAACCAAATACCAGAATGTTGGAGTCACAACTCACGGACTGTCTATGAATAATACATATAAAGGTTTGAAATAATAAGTACATCTGTTTCTGATTAGCTAGAATATGATACAAAAGATATAGAAGGGGACGCCAAGGCCTGCAGATGCCAACAGGACTACCTCGGTGTCTCCATGTGGACTGAAGGTAGCCTCCTCAATCAATGTCTGTAGGGTCCTGTACCAGGATCTGCACAACAAAGATGTGCAGAGTGTAGCATCAGTACAACCTACCCCATGTACTGAGTAAGTGTCGAGCCTAACCTCGACGAAGTAGTGACGAGGCTAGGACACGACAACCAACACAACATGTGCAATTAATAATAATCGGAGGAATAATAGTAACAGAAAGTAAACAACTAAGTACCAAGGAAAGGGAGAAACATGTTGGGGAAAAGAAATATCAAATAAAGGAAACAATGAAATAAGACAACAATTCAATATCAGCTTAAACAACAGGAATTAACATCACAGAGAAGACAGTGCACGGCATCACCCTTCGTGCTTTAACTCTCATCCTCACCAAATACTAAATGTAAGTGCACGGCATCACCCTTCGTGATTTTACTCTCATCCTCATAATAATCAATAGAAACGGCACGACATCACCCTTCGTGCTTTTAATATCATAACATGGCACGGCATCACCATTCGTGCTTTTACACTCTCATCCTCACAATAATCAATACACGGCATCACCCTTCGTGCTTTACACTCTTCCTCACAATAATCAATACACAGCATCACCCTTTGTGCTTTACACATTTCCTCACCCAAACAATATCAATAACAATAGTCCGGCAAGGAAAAATCAACAATATGAACCATAATAATAAATCATAACATCCCGACAAGGGAACAACAGTAGGAATATCACTATCCCGGCAAGGGAACAACAGTAGGAATATCATTATCCAAGAAAGGGACACAGCTATAACCAATCTCACTCAAGTACATATCTTCACATAAAGTTTCTCAACTGAACCCAATACTCAGCAGTGTTTATTATCAAGAATTTCCACCAAAATGAATAACCACAAAGTGAAACTCAAGCTATAACACAGTAAATATCAATGAAAATCAAATAATTCATAATATCCGAATCACGGGCATGCTTGACACCACTGTATAGGTACTCGTCACCTCACCAATACGTTGCACATGGTATTCACACATAACAAATAAGACACAACACCTATTCCCTCAAGCTAAGGTTAGGCCAAACACTTACCTCGACTTCCATGACCAAAATCAAGCCTCAATCACCGCTTTTCGTTTTGAATGTGACTCTAAATCAATTGTATCTAGACATAATTGACTTAATAACATCAATAAGCGCTAAGCAATTCAATTACAATGCTTAATTATAGGTTTTCTAGCATTCTTCCCAAAAAGTCAAAAATCGACCCCGGGCCCGATTGGTCAAAATACGAGGTTCGGATCAAAACTCGGTCACCCATTCACCCACGAGCCCGAATATGTAATTAGTTCCGGAATCCTACCCAAAAACGAGGTCTAAATTCCAATTATTTAAAAAGCCCGAACTCTACCCAAATCCCTAATTTTCTACCCTTAAGAACATGATTTAGGCCTAGAAATCTAATAGGTGTTAATGGAATTTGAATAAAACGAGTCTCAGAATACATACCTATGATTTTGTAGTGCAATCCCTCTTTAAAAATCGCCCAAGTTCGAGTTTTAGAGAAGAAGTTATGAAGTTTTGAAGAAATCCTGTTTTTGTTACTGCTTTTACAACTTCACTGCCCGACCCTCGCACCTGCGGTGCTTGGGTCGCACCTGCGCTCTTGCATGTACGGGAAATCGATCGCACCTACGGAAATGGACAGGCCCACAGGGGGCTGCACCTGCGAAATATTATACACTCCTGCGGAACCGCTTCTGCGGAAGAAGGGTCTGCATCTGCGAGGGGACAGCACCTGCGAACCATAAAGCGCGCCTGCGGTCTCGCACCTACGGCCCTAGGCTTGCAGGTGCGGGCACACCAGAACTGGTGCACCAGCAGTGATTTTCCAAGTTCAAACACCCCGAAACCTACCTGAAACTCACCCGAGCCCTCGGGGCTCCAAACCAAACATGCACACAACCTCAAAAGCATCCTACAGATTTATTCGTGTGATCAAATCGCTATAATAACATCTTAAAAATTGAATTTAGCCTTAAAATCAAAGAAAAAAATCCAAAACATACAAAAGATCAAATTTCCCCAACTACGGGTCCGAATCATGTCAAACGACCTCCGTTTCTTACCAAATTTTATAGACATATCACAACTATCATATTGACCCTGTACCGGGCTCCGGAACCAAAATACGGGCCCGATACCATAAATTTTCAAATATAATAACTTTCTAAAATCTCTTATATTTTTCATAAAATAATTTCTTTCTCAGACTTGGGACCTCTGAATTCGATTTTGGGCATACGCCCAAGTCCCATATTTTTCTACGGACCCTCTGGAACTGTCAAATCATGCGTCCTGGTCCGTTTACCCAAAATGTTGATCGAAGTCAACTTAAATCAAAATTTTAAGGCAAAAACTAGCATTTTCTCAGTTTTTCACATAAAGGCTTCCCGGCTATATGCCCGGACTTCGCACGTAAATCGAGGATTATATTTCCCCCATCCTGTGTTAGTTGGATAGGATGGCCCTTACGTAAGGATTATATTGCCCCCAATTTTTATGAAATTTTGTCTTACAAAATTTATTGAATATGTATAAATTATTAATTTAGAACCCAATAACTTTTAACGATTAGAATCTCGAACCCATATGCTTGAAATCTTGGCTCCGCCTCTGTCTAGGACCATCCATTTTGAAAGTAATGAGAATACAATGTTATAGTGACTGTGTATATAGTTGTATAGAAGCTTCTAGAATCAATTATGTAGTTAGTCAGTTAGTATAGGTGGTTAGTTAGTTCAAGCATCATCTATATATGTATGTAGATACACTGTACGGATAGACAGAAGAATGAATTTTTATTTCATTTCCTCCTTCCAACATTTCTCTCTCTAAGCATTCATCTCCAAATCTCTTATGTCGATTAAGGTTCATCAGTTACACCTAAAATCAACATGGTATCGGAGCTTCCAACCGCAATTACGAGTGTGCGACTTTGATTCTGGAAGATTCTGTTTGTTCAACGACTTATTTCGTAAATGAATTGCAAAGTTGAGATCCAACAATGGCGGCAAAGACAGATTTAGACCACAATCATCCACTGTTCCTTCATTCTTCAGACATGATCGGAGCTCCGATAATATCGATCTAGCTGACTGGTTCTAGAAATTACATCACTTGGATTTGAGCGATGAAAATCAAGTTACTTGAGAAGAACAAGCTACGATTAGTTGATGGGGCTCTAAAAAGGGGGATTTTGATGCAGAACTAGGTCATTAATGGGGCGGATGTAACGCCATCATTTTAGGATAGATCATGATCTCAGTATCGAAGGAATTAATAACATGGATTTTGTATGCGAAGAATGCTAGAGCTGTTTGGGAAGATTTTATGGAACAACTTGACAAGGGGGAACACTTCGCGAGTGTATCAGCTGCATAAGGCACTACAATTACTCAAGGAATGGACAGTATGTCAGTGTATTTATCCAAGCTTCTTAATCTCTTGGGATGGGTTTGAAAATATGGTTCCACCTCCATGTGAGTATACGTAATCTAAAAACGTCATTGAGTTTATGTAAAAACAGAAGGTCTTACAGTTTTTTTATGGGACTAAATGAGACCTATAAGCAAGCTAGAAGCCAAATTCTGATGACTAGCCCTACACCAAGCATTAATAAAGCAAACTCAATATTGGTTGAGAGGGAAAGTCAAATATCAGCGTCCAACATCATGACAACATGGGATGGAAGTGATTCTACAGCTCTTTTGGATGGTATGGATGATGTGCACCAGAACTATCAAAGAGCAAAGAGGAACTGGAATATGTAGTGTGACTATTGTAAAATGAAAGGTCATACAAATAATGATGCTACAAAATAATTGGATATCTTGCATGTTTCAAATGGAAGAAGATGATGAGTAGTGCGAAAATACTCATCCAAATGTAGCTGCTGGAAATACAGAAGGTAAAAGTCAACTAGAGGGATTTAATAAAGGAGAAATAGATAGAGCACCACAATTGACCACATATCCGTACAGATCATGATGATGCTGAATCTGAATACCAATTGAGAACCACAACATGAAAATATAGCTAACATGGAAGGTAATGCTTATCCATTTCTTGTTGATATAACAAAGGCACACTGGATAATAGACACGGGGGAAACCAATCACATGGTTGCAGACCTAAGATTGTTGAATAATATTAAAGCAGATAACATTAATCTACCATATGGGGAAGTAGTATATGTACACATATTGGGAATAGTATAATAACAGGGATAGGGAAAATCAAAGATGTCCTGTTTTTACCTGATTTTCAATACAACCTTATGTCACTGTTCAGGTGACAAGGGATCTTAAATATTGATGACGTCCAAATCCACTACTAAAAAGTAAACTGACACGGTCGCATGCAATATAAATTACAAAACTATGAGTCGGGTCGAATCTCATAGAGAACAATATGTAGGCGATTAGGAATATAAGAGAATTATCACTTATTGTGCAATGTCAAACACTTAGAATTTGGTTTTCAAAATATTATAGCTAAATGAAAAAATGTAAACTAACCTAGAAAGCAAGTAAAATGATCAATGGCAACAAGTATGGATGCATCAGGAATTTCACTCAAGTAACGATCAATGTATTTCACGATTTTACAAATATGAGCGAGTTTATGTTAATTAGCCACGGATAACAATTCTAAATTAGCTTTTTCCGAAGACTAACAAGACTTGCTAATTGAATTATCCCTAAAACAATTAAAAGATTTAGAATACCCGGATATGGCTACAAGTTATTCAATCCTATTCCTAGGTAGAATCTATAAAATGAGGGTTAAAGCCTCAAGTTCTTGTTAATTAATCTTTCCCAACCCCAAATAATCTTTCCCAAAATTAAGTCGAAGTTAATGGGCGAGTCTTAGGAATCGCTAATCCCTTTGAAAACATTAAAGAACAAGAATAATTAAAGAAACACTAAATCACTTCATAAATAAATAAAAATTGTTCAATACATAAGTACAACAAGGTATTTAATCCACACTTTAAATAGAATATTCCCATAAATAAGATTCGAGTGTTGAAAATAAATACTACACACTTAGATAAACAATAAAAAGCAAGGAAATGAAGAAATGGGCATAAATGGGTAAGAAATTCTCAACCAAAGCCTCAAATCTTCAAGACCCAAGTGTGTATTCAAGAACCCTAACTTCCAAAACGTGTTCTCTCTAGTCTAAGGACTGAAAATTAGCCAAAGATGTCCAAAATATATGCTAGGTCGTGTATTAAAGTGTTGTGATGAAGAAAATGAGAAATGGCAGAAATGCCCAGGTCTGATGCCCGTTGACCGCACCTGCAGAAAGATCCTCGTAGGTGCGGCTCTGCAGATGCGGATCGCCCGTTGCAGATGCGACAATTAAAGGGAAACACTGGCTCCGCAGATGCGGTCTTGAAAGAGCAGATGCGCAATCGCAGAAGTGGTTCTTGATTCGTAGATGTGATCCCAGGTCAAGCTACTTAACTCCGCATATGCGGACTATTTCCTCGCAGATGCGAGATCGCTTCTGCGAACAATATTCTGCATATGCAGAATCCCTGGAGACTTTTGCATTGTTTCAACCCTTGTTTGCTCAATTTCACTTTAGCTGAATTCAAATCACTTCATGGCATCATTTACCTGAAAATCTAACAATACACATGTCACGACCCTAAATCAACAAGGGTCGTGATGGCACCTATCGTGAAACTAGACTAGCCCTTTACACAGTGAAATCAACTTTTGTCTATTTTATAGAAATATAAACTCATAAACTGGTAAAGATCCTATTTTAAGACAGTTTCAACAGGAATAATGATAAGGACAATCAATCTAAACCGCCCCCAGACCTTGGGAGTCAAATGTCATGAGCATCTAGTGTAGAAAATACAAAGTATAAAAATGGATCTTTCCACTAATACATGTCAAAATATCAAAGTCTAGAGTAGGAAGGGAAGGAAGGTCAGTTGTGAACGCTGGGCAGCTACCTCGATCCCTGGTCAATCTCCAAAGCACACGAGAAGTCGACTAGCGAGCTGGTCCGGTACCTGGATCTGCACACAGAGGTGCAGGGAGTAGCATGAGTACGCCAACTCAGTAAGTAACCAAAGTAACTAAAAACTTGAGTGCGGTGACGAGCATTTATAAAATCATTTTCTTTTGTAAAAACATTAAATCAACTTTTGTTAGAAAAGCCCAGTATAAAGATGAGTGAGAAAAACAGTAAAATTCACAAGTTGTCCGCCTTTCAGGCACAGTATCTCTCATAAAAAGGTATCTCAGTCACTCATGTCTCCACTATCAGTATGCCATGCTCTCACTAAGCACTCTCACTCAACAAGTACCAGATATCCACTCAACTGCTTCGGCGTGCAGCCCGATCTGATACATATATATACATATATTGTTGCGGCGTGCATCCCGATCCATATAATAGTCGACGGTGCTAACTAGGGGTGTACAGACTCCGAATGGGCTCCTACAGCCCAAGCACTATGTTGCTACGGCGTGCACCCCGATCCATATATAATGTATATTGTTGTGGCGTGCAGCTCGATCCATATAATATATGATATATATTATTGCGGCGTGCAGCCCGATCCATAACTATCCTCACATACTAGGCTCTCAGCCTCACTCAGTCATCTCCACAAGCCACTCGGGCCACTCATCTCAACTCATGGGACTCGGCCCCCAAATACCTCTCAGAGTTTCAAGATAGTGTAATAACAGTGAAAATAACAATAAGTAGAAAACAAGACTGAGTTCGCAAATGTTCTATCAGGATAGTATGAGAAGAGTATAAAAGTACCTCTGAAGGTCTAAACAGGTCGCCACAAGAACCCAAACATGGCTTACAACCCATAAACAAGTATAGATTTCTAAAATATAGGATATCGTAGGGTTTCAAATCGAATACGCGGCTTAATAGTCACTACGGGACGGACCAAGTCACAATCCTTATAGGTGCACTCCCACACGCTCATCACCTAGCATGTGCGTCACCTCATTTACCAAAATAATATAAAATACCGGGGTTTCATATTCCTAATTATATGGATAATTGGATAATTATTGGTTAGTGGGAGATTAATAAATTATCAATAATTTGGATAAGTTTAAGAGGGCAAAACGTGGCAGCCCCTCCCTTAATATTTAGATGATTGTTAAAGTCATACTATTATGGGGCAAAGTCTAAAACGTGAGTCACACATCCACTTTCAAGAAAAGAGTTACAAGACCATTCTTAATACATTCATTCTTAAGAAAGATATACATATCTTTCTAACCTCTTGGAGAATTTCAGCCAAGAACGCTACTATACAAATCACTTTCAAAGAACATAGCAATGTTAATTCATTTTCCAAATAGAAACATTGTTGCTAAGTTCTTAAGGAAAAGTTTTGGCCAAAATTTTCTTTGCATAGCAACGTGATTGCCTCGAGCTTTTCATACGATTTACTCCGTGTTTTGTCGCAATTAACGTGTGTTAGAAAATTGTCAAGAGAATCGACTCATGTATATTAAGGCTATCCCTTCTTTCTTTTTAGCATGATATATACGACAAGAACGAAATGAGCAAATGCACAAATTCCATAAATCACTCTATTCATAGAAGTATTGGAGATGTCTATGTTCTTAAATTCCCATATGTCTCATTATTCCATCGTCTGTTCATAGGTCTCTGAAAATACGTAAGTTGATAAAGTGTGTTTCATAATATTAATCAGAGGCATAATGGTCTTATGACATACCGAGAGATTTTATTAACATATTTCATATGCATTTCATGCATTTATACATGCACATTGACCCATGACCAGATGGCGTTATATACGCGTATATATATGTATGTATATGTATATAGGATATAGGAAAGGTTATGGCGTCATATATACACCACCACCTGATCAGCTGGTATACGTTGATGATGTTGCCCACAGTGGTCAAGATGATATGATGGGATGCCCTCAGAGGCTTGTTGATGTTATGAACACATGTACCTACGCACGACATGACATTCATATGCATATGCATTATACTATGAGTATTTCATGATTTATAGAGTTATTCGGACTTACATGTCGAGTCTTTTACTCTATTGTTTCTCTCATGCATATTAGTTACTGATTTTCATTCCTTACATACTCAGTACATTATTTGTACTGACGTCCCTTTTGCCTGGGGACGCTGCGTTTCATCCTCGCAGGTCCCAATAGACATGTCAAGAGTCCTCCAAGTAGGCTATCAGCTCATCGGAAGGTGTTGGTGCGCTCCATTTGCTCCGGAGTTGCTTGCTTTGTCAGTATGATTTAGACGTGTATTGTTTAGTATGGCAGTGCCCTGTCCCCACCTTTATGATACATATGTACTCTTAGAGGCTTGTAGACATATGTCATGTACGTAAAAGATTGTATGGCCTAGTCGGCCTATATTCAGTGTATGAGTGATTATTTTGGTCTTGTAGGCCCGTATATCTTATGTATAAGTTGGTATTACGTGGTTTATTCTAGTTATTCCACGATAGCCTTTTCGTCCCATTTACCTATGATAGCATGACACGAAAGGATACATTATGTTGGTACTCGGTTGAGTAAGGCACCCGGTGCCCGTCGCGGCCCGTCAATTTGGGTCCTGACAGCCCGGGGAAGCTTTTTGGGGCGAATTTCCAAATTCTTGCCTTATCTTTGATTTCAGTAGCTAGATTAGTTCTTTGTAGTTGCATTTATGTATGTAATTAATTTTGGCTAGATTTGGGTCATTCGGAGTCGGATTTTCGTGGAAAGAGCATTGTTACGGACTGATTGAGCTTGGTTCGAGGTAAGTGGCTTGCCTAAGCTTGTGTTGGGGAAATCCCCTTAGCATTTGGTACTATTTTTTATATGTGAGCATCGTGTACGTGAGGTGACGAGTACGTACACGAGCTAATTGTTGTAAAAACTCTGTTTCTACTAAGAAATGACATGTTTTCCTTCTTATTTGAACCTTATCAGCATGTGTAGTATCCTGTTAGAACAAAATAGCATGCATACTTACCGTAATTGTTTATCTGAACAACGTGCAGCATGTTTAGTAAAT
>ML296940.1:14852-45270 GCA_005239495.1 Nicotiana undulata | reverse complement strand
TCTGGAGGACACTGGAGAACAGGAGAAGTGGAGAGTACAGAGAGAGAAGTAGGCGACTTCTACTAGGCGTTAGGAATTAGGAATTTAGGTTGATTTTAGCTTTTAGGGTTTCTGGAGAGTGGAAGGGCTTTTATATTTTTGTTTTTGATATTTAATATATATTATATAATATATAATTATATATGGATAAAAATAAATTTTATATTCTTAACGGGTTAACGGATTAGCCGTTAAGAAAATTGAGTAATCCGCCCCCAAACCGATAAGCCGTTAATTCAAAAATTCCAATCTGTTCCCCGTCCGTTAAACCGTTAACCCGATACCAGTAAGCCATTAAGCTTCGGTTCGGTTCGGTTTTCGGTTTCGGATCGGTTTTGAACACCCCTACTTTACATATCTAGAGTTGCTAGCACATTGGCTAAGGGTGTTCAAATTTAGCTCAATGGTGGACGATCGAATCTCTCCTCATGCATGTAGTCTTAACTTTTATTCCTACAAGCATATTCTTTTTTTCCTAGAGGCCATTTTACAACCGAGCAAGAAGGAGAGCTCAAACCTTAAAACTTCACGCCAAATGCCCGCTAAACACGTTATCCGATAATTTTCTTTCAAACAATTTTTTTTTCTATAATGGTTTTATTTGTATTCACTTAAGGGTCCTTTAATAGGGCATAAGAATAGTAGGATTATTTCTTATCGACTACTTAGTTTGATGTTTTAAAGGTTTTGAGAGTAATTATGTATTATACATATTTATCCATGTATTAAAATCTATGATATTACTAATGTCATGGTTTAATACTTGTATTAGTTATACATAGGTTGAAAAACACTACCAGACAAGGAATTAATAATACCAAAGCTAATACATATATCGTTTTCCCTAATACAGCCTACCTACTGACCCCCTAGTGTTGTAAATTTATTCCCCTCAATGTCTCCTGCTTCGTCCTTTTTTTTTTCTCTTTACATTTTGTTTTCTTTGCTCAAAACCAATAAAAGTTGTTCTAAATCTAATAAAAGTCTATTATACTTTAAAAGAAAATTCCTTTCTGCAAAAGTGAAATTTGATTCTCTCTTTCATAGTTTTTGCTAAAACACGAGATGCATTTGTATAATTTGTTGATTTAATTTAGTATTGGTTTTGTAAGCTAGAATCACTAGCTTCTTGACGAATTGAAAGACACTTAGCTAATTTTTTTCTCCTCTCTTTTGCAGCTTTTTATCAATACGCTTCAAGTTTATGTGATTGGCTACACATTCACCAATCCAATCTTCAACGAAACCGAATTTGGTTTCTATTAAAGAATAGTAATATGGATTGCTCCAAGAACAAATTCTATTTGATCCGATGAATGACATGTTTTTGTTCAATGATAACCAAGAAGATACTGAAAATCAATTTGCATCAAGTTTGCTCATATAAAAAGTCGGTACTTGTGCTGTGATAATACAAAGACATAACCTTAACCTCACAATAAGAACGAAAAACTATATACAATTTCATACGTGAGTATTGAACAATTTATAAGCTAGTGGTTTCGCATTTCTTTGTCGGGGGAATTTTCCCTACAATGTATAAAAATCAAATATGTGTTAAAGAAAAACCATTACAACAATAACTATTCAGCGTGCTTCCACAGGTGAAGTCTAGGGAGGGTGGGATGTACCGCAGACCTTATCGCTACCTTGTGGAGGTAGAGAGGTGTCCGATAGAGAAAAACCATTGAAGAAACTTAAAAAGTTGGACAACCGTCTACAGATATGCCCTTGGCTGTAGGACAATATGCTAAATCACAATGCTCGGGGTCATTATTTCCCCACCAATTTATGCTTCTATTCGCCATTCCCACACTAAAGTAGAGCAATACAGCCATAAAGGCAACTCCAGCATCTAAAGCTGCTGATAGGATATAGTTATACCTCTGCCACCATTTCTTCCTATACCTGAAAACAAAAAAGTTGAAAATCGTCCCTACCAAAATCCAAGAATTATAGTTGAGTGCAGTTGCTGGTGGCATCATAGCTGTTGCTCCAAGAAGTACTGGAAGGTTAATAAGGGGTATCCATGTTTGCTTCGGGAACGACTTATGTAGTAACCATACTACAACTGGTCCAAGCATTCCTCCAAGAAAGAACCAGTTTAATGCTGAGTAATTGCCAAGATGGCCAAAAATCCGCTTAGGGCTAACGAGACCCCAAATAACTGATGCATCAAAGAAGACGTGATCACCGGGGCAAGTCCAAGGGCTGTTGGAAAATTTATCCTGGTGACATATGTTGTCTATAGAATCCAAAAGCCACCATGCAACACTTAGGTTAACTGTTCCTGCAATTATGGTTCCAAGGAACTGGAACAGAGCGAACGTCAAGCAGTGATTCTAAGAGAAAGGAACCTAGCTAGGTTAGTGTTCAAGAGTGTAACACTAAAACTCTTGAATATGGAGGTTATTGTAGATTTACTAGCTAGGTTGATGTATTTAGCATGTATAGAACTCTGCCTAACCTATTTTGGTTAATGCGTACCTGAACTAAAAACATTGACCGTGGAGGTATCTTCATATAATGACCAAGCTTGAAATCACTTAGAAAGGAAATTGCTTGAGTCATGCTCATATAACCATAGGTTTTGAAACACACATTAGCAATAGGTCTTCCAGGATATAGCACCCCCATAATGTATTCGGTGATTATGTTCAGTCCTGGAGTCTAACGAAACAAATCAATACACAAAACAATCAGTCCTGGTTTCTTACTATGTCTGAAACCAAACAGAGTGAAAATATATATATAGTACGTCTACTGGAAATCATTGGTCATATCAGAAAATCGAAGAAAAGGATAGATCGGCATTTCAATTACCTGATTCGTGGTTGCAGTAATGATGCTGATGGGAAGGGTGAATGTGAAAGCAAGGACAACAGCAAGTAGGAGTCCCCAGTAAGGCATCTGAACCTGATTCTTCAGGAAGATACAAAGGACAAGTGATACTAGAATTGTCACAAAAAGAAGCAAGTAAAACCACCATGAAGGTATATCTTTGTATCTTCTCATCAGCCTCGTGTGGACATCAACCTTTCCCTCTGAGGAAGCTCGATAGCGTTGGTAAATTTCTCTTCATGAAGGACCAGTAAATGTGAGAACTCAGTCTTGGACCATATAAATTTAAACGAACTAAAATTGCTTATGGAAAGGAAAAATGAGGAGAATATTACCTTCCGTAAAACAAAGCAACGTGAGTGAGTGTAGAAGCAATGGTGGCAAATCCAAATCCATAAGTAAGAGTAAAGAAAAGGCTCAGGTTTATTCTCCCTTGCTTCGCATACTCGGCTAAATCCAGATTAAATTGCTTATTCACAATCAGTGATATGTTATACTCCTGACCTTGTGCAGTGAACAAATCAGACGAATATAGAGGGAAATTTTTGGCATTGTAAACATTGAAACCCCAGTAGGATATAGGAATCACTACATACATTATCAAGGCATAGCCAACAAAGACATTGGCTATTGCAAAGAATGGACAAATAAGAGGACTGAACAAGAATGAAGCTACAGTAGCCCAGTCTAACGTGAACGCCCCGACTCCTAGGCCATTTAGACCTGATCCAATCTGTTGAGCTGTGACTGAGTTTGGATATGCCCAACACACCCATGAAATACTTGATAGAGCTTGGAAGATATAACCAGGGAATAAGTACCATGAAAAACTGCATACTAATGCTATCACAAAGAACTTTGCACGAGACATTGGCCGCTTGTTTCCTTTTTCATTGTCATCTTCATCTTCTTTTTCATGGAGTGCCCTATAAAATTAATGCCTTTGTAAGAATGCTGTTTTACCTATGTAACTACTCCAGAAATATGACACATAACTGCACACTCTTTGATACATTGATCAACTTGCTTATTATTTTCATTTTCCAAATTCATAACAGAGATTTCAACCATATGTTGAAAGGTGATACATGACCAGCAAGAATTTCATTTATCTATGAATGGACATGGTGGTAACATGAGTTGGTAAGTACCATTTACTTTTCTAGTCTGGTCCTTAATAATAGAGGCGGATCCAGGATTTAATGTTTATGGGTTCCTACAACGATTTCGAGTAAAATTTTCGATAGTAACTGGGTTCATATTCAAACGTTTATAGATATTTAATAAATTTTTCAAACATATTTACACTGATTGGACAAAATCTACTGGGTTCACGTGAACCCATAGGTGGGGAGGTAGATCGGCCCCTGCTTAATAATGTAAACTTGATATAGAAACAACTGATATGAGAAATGTTGAAGCCAAAAAATAATTTGGATAACACTGTCCACTGGCCATGTATGGCTTGATTTTGGATTACATATAAAGTGAAGTAGACATAAGATTTAAGCAAGTGAAAACTTATCAGTTAGTGGAAACAAAAGATTAGTGATTGTCAACATGTAATAATTGTAAAGAGATGGTTCACCATAAAGACAGAGACAGCACATCGAAAACTAAGTTTTGCATTTTTATATCATGCTTTTTCCTTCTCTTTTTTTCACAACCCCATTTAATAAAATACAATTGAACACTACAATAAATTACATACAGTGGCGGATTTAGAGGGCCTTCGCCGAAAAATTACACTGTATTTATAAAGTAAAATCTGTATTTTACCTCTATATATTATGTTTTGAACCCCCTTGACACAGCTCAAAAGTGTAGCTTAGTGATCAAGGGAGTTCAAAATTTTTGTAAGGTCATAGGTTCAAATCCCACTAGCTACATTTTAAAAAAAAAATTCTCTTCGAACCCCCCTTGCCTCCGCCAGTGACTACATAACCTTGATAAGCTTTGAAATAAAATTTCGAGCAAAGTACAAAATTGGCTGGNTTATTGTGGATTCAGAATCTTATCCTGGAATCTATATATCGTCGTAATTTTCTAAATTCATTATTAAACTATAAGCAAATGGTCTTTGGTTTAATCCGACACAAATATCTTCAGATAACTTAACACCAAAAAGCTAAAGAACTTTTTTTTAAAGAAGATAATGAAATAGAAAGGAACAAAATTTATGTTCCCAAAACCAATGCACCTCACTGAATATATATATATATATATATATTCAGTGAGGTGCATTGGTTTTGGGAACATAAATTTTGTTCCTTTCTATTTCATTATCTTCTTTAAAAAAAAGTTCTTTAGCTTTTTGGTGTTAAGTTATCTGAAGATATTTGTGTCGGATTAAACCAAAGACCATTTGCTTATAGTTTAATAATGAATTTAGAAAATTACGACGATATATAGATTCCAGGATAAGATTCTGAATCCACAATAATTTTCACCGAAGCAGAAACAAAAGTGTGACATTATTAATTGCAATTTGAAGCTTAATAATAATAATTATAATAATAATAAAAATAATAATAATAATAATAATAATAACTAAAGTATCTAGAGAAAGGAAATGCACCGGAATAAGGAGATCTGAACAAGGGTACTGGGCCACCACATATGTGCCGGCTCAACTACGTATTTCCTTAAAAGCCCAGCCCAACCGTATCCCAAAACCTGCCAAATTCCACAATTACGTTATTTGAAGGAAGAAGAAGAAAGCCAAGTCATGCTTTAGACACTTGTATGTATTAAATAATAATAATAATAATAATAATAATAATAATAATAATAATAATAATAATAGTAATAGTAATAGTAATAAAATAATAATAATTTTGATGAACTTTATAAAGTATTAGTATTACTAGTACTTATCATGGTGCTATGAAAAAAGGAGGTTTGACCTCTTTTAATTAAATAATAAAAAGTATTATCATAGGAATAACGATACAAGAAAGTATGGATAAAATTTGTAATTCATAAAGATGGGAATCTAGCATAATCTGAAATTCATTTAACAGAAGTGAGAACAGTTTCTAAGCCAGTAATCTACACTTATTTCCTCTTGAATAACTGATTATAGTAAGTGTAAATTAGTAACTCCAGAAAAAAAAGTATACAAATAATCTGTTACAATTGCTAAGAGTATATATTAATCACTTAATAGAATTTTTACACTATCAGTTAACCAAAATGCTACTCCACTATATTTGATCATACTTTACGAGATAAAACCAATCAACATCTGATCACGTTCTGCTCATTAATATTCCTTTGTATGCATCTCAAAACCAGAAAAGACAATTAAACATGCCATTGTCTCCTCGACAAATTTCATTTTAGCTGTCATGACTCATGAGCTAAATCACCTATTAAACTTTCGTATTTTTACCAATAGAACCTTGGAGCAACAGTAAAGTTATCTTTGTGCGACTTATAGATAATGAGTTCGAGCCGTAGAATCGGCCACTAATATTTGCAAGCATTATGGTGGACTATCTACATCACACTCATTGGGTGTGAATGTGAGATGGTTCGTCCACTAATCTGCCCTTTTTAAATTTTCCATATTTTTTTGTATTCTTTTCTTCTAATTTTTACCTTTGGTTTTCCATTTACGCAGCAGCCAAATTAAACAGAGTGCATCGGATGAAATTAAAGTATGTAATAGACAAATAAAAATATAAAACCTGTGTAGTAATGATGAGAAGCCAACTAGCACCGAAAGAAATGCTCCTGCCATAAAAAGCCTTAATAATATTAACAATTCCAACAGCATAAGCAGACCCATTTCCAAAAGCAGAGCCAGCATTTGCAAAAATAGTGATAAGCACATGCTCCTTCATGTTAAACGGGCCCGGGTTAAGTGAGAACTCTTTTGACCCGAACCCGAGGATCCGAAACTTGGTTGTGGGTAATACAGCTGCCATGAACCGTCCAATGGGGAGAGTAGCAACTTGAACTGTGATTTGAGTAATAATGAGTGGTTCTTTTCTGTAAGAGAAAAATTGGTTGAGAAAAGAAAGGAGAACACAAGAGAGTAAACCCAGGATCCACATTCGGAAAGTCCATACGGGTAGGGTCGGGTCATCGGTATTGGGTACGGTTAAACGAACTTCTTCTATAGGAGAGAGCTCATCTTCGTTTACGTCTTCTTCTTGTTGTTTGGTTATGGGGGCTTCTATTTCCACTGTTCCCATTTTGAGTAAGAAGAAAAGATCAAGGTTAAATGTACCAATAGATATAAAAGTTTTGAATAAGCGGGAATGATGATGCAAACAAAATATATACCTTGACACTGAGATAATAACAAAGTGAGATTATATATATGCTTTAGATACAAACTGATGATAAACACAAACATTTATGAATTACCTCTTTTATGTATAAAAAATTCTACTACCACTTTGGTTGAAGCAGGCTCAACCAAGTGTTTGGAGATTATGGCCTAAATAAATTTTCTTTGCACTTAATGACCTTGTTGGCGAAGTTAAAGAGTGATTGTGTGAAAAACTCAATGGTTAAAAATCAACATATAATTTTCATTCCAGTGCACCAACTACTAGGGCTGTGCACGGATCGGATTGGATCGGATTTAGCACATTTCGGATTCGGATTTCGGATTTCGGATTCTAGAAAATGCAATCCGAATCCGATCCGAATTATATCGGATCGGATTCGGATTTTAAAGTTTGGATCGGATCGGATTTCGGATCGTAAATGCCTCAATGTTGTAAACTAATATGTATATTTTCTTTGTAAAAGAGGCAATGCATTAAGAAAAATTCATGTTTATACAATTATGAGAGTACTATGGTGCCAATATAGCTAACTCTAGCAATTGTAAAGGTAATAACTTGGAGGAAGATGTAAAGAAAGTACTGACTATCCGAAATTAAAGTGTAGTATTTATACATTGCCTAATAATTTCGGATTTCGGATCGGATCGGATTAAAATATACCAATCCGAATCCGATCCGAAATCCGAAATTTTTATAAACACAATCCGAAATCCGGTCCAATCCGAAATCCGAAATCCGAAATTGAATGGATCGGTTCGGATTTCGGATATCCGATCCAAATGAACAGCCCTACCAACTACAGTCAACTCCAGTTTCACCTTCACAATTTGAAGATGCAAAAGAACCTCCGTCGAGGGGTTCACCATCAGTTATTCGTGTATGATTCTTTCGTTTACTTGAATATCTCTTTTAAAAATGTTCCCCAATGAGTTCTTTCTTGTTTACTTGAATGTCTTTAAGTTTGTTTTTGATAGAATTAACTTAAAAATTCACAAGTTAGTATAACATAAAACTCATCTTTCGTTACCTACGACTACAATAAGATGAAAGTGGATAGCTTGTCCTTTATTTCATACTGCTGGTGCTTTTAGAAAGAGTTCACATTTAATATTTTGTTATTGGTTCTAATGAACCTACTTAGTAGTTTCTAACTTCTTGGTTCTGTAACATTTACAAAGAAAATTTGTAGCAAAAGGAGTTATACTCTTAAGGCTAATTATGTTATTTCTTTTGCCTTTAAAATGTAGTTTCTCTCTGTCCATACAGTCCACCAGATGGTGGAAGGAATAAAATTCCAAACGACTGCCCAATTTTGTAGGATCCTTTTGTTCCAACATTGGAGCAATACAACATGGGTGAGAGGTATTGTCATCTTTGAAGGTTGTTGCTCTATGTTCTGTATTTTTTTTGTTTGTTTTTTCTTTATGAAAGTAAATTTCATTGCTATGCACCAAATACGTGACAAATATTACAGAGGAAGAGCATGTATATCTCGTCGTGTTTATAGAGAGTTAAGAAAATTCACAAAGTGCTTACATCCTAGGCATCTTTAAAATTACACCAAGATACAAAAACAACACCAATTGAACTTAACACATGGTAAGGATCGACAACTATTTTGAAAACGGCAAAATTTGTAGCTAATTTTAATTTTCTTTGTATTTCATTCGGTCCAAAATTAGTGATTTTCTGGCTTTTTTTTTGTGGTCTAAAATAAGTGATTTTTTCGGATTTCAAAAATGAATTAATTAATTGTTTCCTACATTGCCCTTGTAGTAAATAAGATTGAAGTAAAGGTTAATATGATCAATTTCATTGCTAATTAATGCTAAAAGGTAAATTTCTTAATTTACATAAAAACATATAAAAAAGTTACTTATTTTGAAACGAGAGGGAGTAATGAATTTTATAGGAGTAATAAAAAGAAGCTATGATGGTGACAAGATGTTCGACAGTTGACTCTCTTTATTGAATCTTTTATACTAAAAGTGCCCATTAAACACTCTACTCGAAACAACACAAACTCTTTATATGCATGCAAGATTTAAAAGTAGAATTTCGTGTTTGCTTACTCTGCCTTTATACCAAGCTTAAAATGCTAGCCCAATTTTTCGGTCCATATTTGCGTAGAGTTATTATTATTATTATTATTATTATTATTATTATTAGTCTTATCAATTTGTTCAACAAGTTATTAGTAAACCATAAAATTGAAGCTAACTTTGATATGAGTTCCCCTTCTATTTTTTTGTATTGCAAGATAGTCAGATCGCGCATTTACTCATATTTAGCCTAATAGTTACGATTTGTGCATTATTTTCTACGGCTTTATTGCAGGGTTTGTAATATAATAAATTCTCACAAAATCCGATTGTCATTTGAACCTCAATTAATGTGAGTTTTTATATTCAAGTACCTCCAAGGAGCTTTTTATGAATATTGTGACTATTATTAGCTTTTTATGGCTATTATTCAGGACTTATAATTTAACAAAAGATGATAAATATTTTTTAAAAATCCAATACTTATGATTTTCAGTCATGAATTAAGTATAATATTGATGTGTAATATTGGCTTTCACATAATTGTCTGGCTTCGTGTAAGATGGCAATG
This sequence comes from Nicotiana undulata, assembly GCA_005239495.1. Taxonomy (NCBI): domain Eukaryota; kingdom Viridiplantae; phylum Streptophyta; class Magnoliopsida; order Solanales; family Solanaceae; genus Nicotiana; species Nicotiana undulata. The sequence goes on along the minus strand of ML296940.1, from coordinate 35,473 downwards.
TTCTTGAACATGCCAAATTTTGCAATATAATTATTAATTAATCTAAGCCTTTCGTTCATCAACCAATTGTTTACATCCATTGTACTATTGTTACTGGTTTATATCTCAATGTCAAATGAACAGTTCCTCCGACAAAATATGTGGAATATATTATATGTTGACTTTAATTTATCATTTCATCACTTGCTGACTTTTTCTTTTAGGTTCCCACTGCTATTTTTCTTTTTAATTCTTCACTCTATGTTAAAGAAAACTGAATACTCAAACCTTAAAATTCTTAATCTTTGGCACAAATGCAAGTATATATAGTTGGGGGAAATATGAAGAAAATTAAAATAAATACTTTTCTGGAACACGAATATTTCGCTCTTTTCAAAAAGATTTAAGCTTATTACAATAGAATCTTTATCGGTCCAGCAGTAACACTCTTGATTTGTCATCTTCATGATATAATACTGCGGCACTCGTGTGACTCAAAGTAAACTTTGGGCTAGTTGTTGAGTCCAAAGCTCCACCACAAAAAAACACCTTCCTTCCACGAGAATAAAACTATCTTTTGAAGTAAAAAAAATTTCTCACAACTCTCTTTTTTACTACACCAACCTCAATTTTTTCATGCACACATAATACTTTCTCATACCTAAACACAAGGAAAAGCACCACTTTTATAAGTGTAGATTATCTTCCATAAAATAAGTAATAAGTTAGTCCCACAATAAAATTGTAGAACGTGAGTTGATGATTATAAAATTTAAGCTTTAGTAATAAATCACGGAATTAATTAAAATGCACATACTCCAACAAAACCTAATGATATGGATTCCAGAGATGGGGAGCTTCAATTATGTAGTTGTGTTTAATTGAGGAAGTGCTACCGATTGCTTAATTGATGCCGAAATAATAAATATTTTTCAAATAAAATTTATATATATTGAAAAACTAGCAGAGTATACTGTATATTACAATGCTTCTCATATCGATATAATAATAATAAAAGTACATTTTAAAATGATAATTTGGATGGAGGGAGTAATAGAATGAATGATTGGAGCCAACTTGTGTTATGTCAATTCCCAAAAAAGGCGAACGTCTTTTCTTTTGTTCCGTTTCTTGACCATTGGAATATTTTATATCTCTGAAATTAAGGTTCAGGAATCTGGGCAATGAAACGTGAATATCTGAATGCAATTACAGCTATTATATGGAGAAAAAAGCCCCCAGTTATTGATAACTTGATCTGGTTTTCACGGGTACACATTTTGACATTGACAACTCATGCTACTTGTTCACAACTGAGCTCAATCTTCTTTGACTGTTGTGTTTCCCTTGAGATGTGTGTTTTCAGAATCTTTTTGTTTGACCTATGAAACCTGCAAATTGTTGTAATCTAACATGGGTTTGCCCTTAAAATTCGATGTCTACTCCCTTTTTCCCCTTATCAAATCTTTATGTGAAATCTAAGACCCAACGTCCAGATTCAAGAAGAACTAGTCTAGTTTAGAAAATAGTTTAACTTTTTTATTCATTGAGTTCACTCATTCGTTGTTCAATATTCGCATTGGAGTTCGTCTATATAATTTTTCTTCGTTGGGTATCGTGATGACGCCTAACATTTACTGAATAACAACAATAATAAAGGAAATCTAACAATCTCGATATAGAAATCTTTATAGAATTTACAATTTCTCAAAAACCGGTAGTACAAGTCTAAGCTCTACAAAGTAAACTACACTTCTATGATGACCCAAGGGGTCATTCTATGAATTTAGACTATGTTCAAGGCTTAATATCCCTAAAATAATTAATTTTAAATACCTCAATTTGCGTGCGCAGTCCGGGCATTAACCGGAAAGCTTTTATGTAAAAATATGAGAAATAGTAATTTCAAGAGTTAAAATTTGATAAAAGTTGACTTTGGTCAACATTTTGAGAAAACGAACCCGGATCCGTGTTCCGACGATCCCAGGAGGTCCGCAGTAAAATATGGGACTTGGACGTATGCCCGGAAATGAATTCCGAGGTCCCAAGCCTTAGAAATCAATTTTTGAAAGAAACTGTTTTGCTGAAATATTTATGAAATAAAGAAAAGAATTAATGTTTGAAACCAGTGGTATCGGGCCCGTATTTTGGTTCCGGAACCCGATACAGATTTGTTATGATATTTAGAGGTTAACTGTGAAATTTGGTGAAAAACGGAGTATATTTGACGTTATTCGGACATCCGGTTGAAAAGTTATGAACTATAAGTGTTCTTGAGAAAAATGATGAGTTTTGAGGTTTAATTCGTGGTTTTACATGTTATTTTCATGATTTGATCGCATGAGCAAGTCCGTATAATATTTTTAGACTTGCGTGCATGATTTGTTTAGAGCCCCGAGGGCTCGGGTGAATTTCGAGTAGGTTTCGAAGTGTTAAAAGTTAGAAAATCACTGTTGGTGCACCAGTTATGGTGTGCCCACACCTGCGAGCCTAGGGCCGCAGGTGCGCATCCTTGGTCCGCAGGTGCGGCCACCTCGCAGATATGGACACCTACTCTGTAGGTGCGATCCCGCAGAAGCGGATACTTTTCCGCAGGTGCGGCCCTCAGCGACCTTAGTCATTTCCGCAGGTGCGAACCCTTTTCCGCACCTGCAAGAGTGCAGGTGCGACCCAAGCACTACAGATGTGAAGGTCGACTGCCCAGCCCTATAAAACTCAATTTTAAAACGGGCAGAACCCTTTCTTCTCCAAATTTTCGAACCTTATAGCCCTAGGAGCGAATTTCTTCACCAATTATCATCCTCAAGTCATAGGTAATCAATTCTAAACTTTACTTTTTCAATTCCTTATTGTTTTTTTATCACTTTTAAATCAAAAGCTAAGAATTTTCATGGTAAAAATTGAGGGTTTGGGTAAAACTAGGGAATTTTGTAAAAATCAAATTTTTTACATCGAATTGAGGTCGGATTTCGAAACTAATTATATATTTGGGTTCGTGGGTGAATGGGTAAACGTAATTTGGTCCAAACCCCGAGTTTAGGTCAAGCAGGCCCGGGGTCGGATTTTCACTTTTTTTAGAAAACTTAGGAAAAATTATAATTTTCAATAAAGTTAGTTCCTTTAGCCTAAATTAATGATGTTGAGTTAATTATGATTAGATTCGAGCAAGTTAGAACAAGATTCTAGAGGAAAAGCAGTAATTGAGCAGTGAGTGGCCTAAGAAATTGAGGTAAGTGTTTGGTCTAACCTTGACTTGAGGGAATAGGAATCCCCACTTATTTGCTACGTGAATTGCATGTGTGTGGTGTATAGGTGAGGTGACGAGTATCTATGCACCACCAAATAGTATGTTAAACATGATCCCTTTCCCGTTTTCAATTTAATTAATTCTTGTCTAAATTGTTCTACGTTCATTACTATTTCTATGACTACCTGACCTTGTTACTTTGTTGTTAAATATTGTTATGATCATTTTGGAAGAATATTGATTGTTTATTCGGTTCCCTTGTGGTACGGAAAGGTTGAGCATTTTGGCATTACTTTTGTGATATATATATATATATATATATATATATATAGGTTTCATTTTCGTGATGATATTGGGGAATTTATGAGAAGCATAGTTTTCTGTTTATAAATGTTGAGATAAAGGTGTTGTGAAAGGCTTGGCCTGAATTGTGAAAGTTTTTGATAAATAAATAATAATTGATTGTGATAAGGGGGCGAGATAAGGGTGGATAAATGATTGTGATAAGGGTGGATAAATGATTGTGATAAGTGTGGACAAGTGGGATCGGGTTGCACGCCGCAACAAGACAATGATAAGGGTGAATACTTATGTTTTACTGATTTTAATTACAAAGATTTGGAAATACTTGTTTTACTCTACGGTTTTTCTCATATTTTGTACATGTGGTTTTTCAAAGTAAAGTTTGAAAATTTGGAAATTTATTCGAGGATTGGTTATAGTTGTGACCTGGAAAAGGTGACTGAGTTATTTTAAGTTGTTGTTGCAGTTGTTGTTATTTATTTGTCTTAGATTTCTTTCTTGCTCTATTATTTATTTGTGTCACAGGTTATATTGTTAATGCCCCGCCGTAGCCTCGTCACTACTTCGTCGAGGTTAGGCTCGGCACTTACTCAGTACATGGGGTCGGTTGTACTGATACTACACTCTGCACTCTTTTGTGCAGACCCAGGTACCGGTCAACAATAGAGGTTTTTAGAGCAGCTATCGTTCACTCGGAGACACGAGGTATATCTGTCGGCGTTCGTAGATCCCGAGAGTCTTCTCCTATTTTAATAAACACTATTTTATTATGTTCAGAACAGTTACTCTATTTCTTTCAGCCCGGTATTTGTAGTATTCTTTAGTAGTTCGTGAATTGTGACACCGGACCCTGAGATAGTGTTAAAGTTATTTATATAATTAGTTTGTGGCTCAGTTTATTTGAGCGTGGTTATTTTACATTTGGAAGTATTCATTGAAAGTCATTAGCTTGAGTTTATTTTAGAATTGTTTTCTCATGTTTAAATGGAAAATCAAAGGTAGTAGTTAATCGAAATCTAACATTGGCTTGCCTAGCAAGTGTGGTGTTAGGCGTCATCACGATCCCTAAGGTTGGGGAATTTGGGTCGTGACAAGTTGGTATCAGAGCTCTCGGTTGCTTAGGTCTCACAATTCACGAATAAGCTTAGTAGAGTCCGAAGGATTGGTACGGAGACGTCTGTACTTATCTCTCGGAGGCTATTGAGTTAGGAAACAACTCCATTTTATTTCTATTTCATCGTGCGATTCTTGTATCTCAAATACTGATTGGATTCTTCTATTCTCTCGCAGATGGCGAGAACATGTGCTTCATCTTCCGCTGACCAACATTCCGGTCCTTCAGCAACAGCAACTCCTACTAGGGGCAGAGGCCGAGGCCGTGACAGACCAACTTCTGAGTGCGGCCGCACACTTGCTTCTGCGTCTTCATAATTGTGGTGTGGTCCGCGTTCTTCATTTTCAATTCTGGCTTGAGCTGAACTTTTGCAGACCGCACAATTATGAGTGCGGCCGTGCTCATGATTATGCGGCCGCATAAAAGTGATGCGGTCCGCACTTCCTTGACTTTGACTTGAAGCAACTCTCTGAATCTTTATCATCGCGGACCGCACAATTGTGTGTGCAACCGCACTTGACATCCTACGGCCGCACAATCTTGGTGCGATCCGCACTCCTTCATTTTGCCCAAGTTGCCAACTCTCTGATTCTCGTTCATCGCGGACCACATAATTTTGATTGCGGCCGTACAGTGACTTTTGTGGCCGCACAATATTGGTGCGGTCCGCGCTCCATCATGTTGCCAAAATACCAAGTCTATGAATCTCATTCTTGCGGACCGCATAGTGTTGATCGCGACCGCACAATGACTTTTGCGGCCGCACAATATTTGTGTGATCCGCACTGTAGGCCTCTTTGTCCTGTTTTGATTTTTGTTCAACTTTTGACTTCTTTATGAGTTGATTTTGACTCCTTTGGCTCATATTGAACAATTCCTGCAAGCAAACACATTTTATTAGTGTTCGGGAATATTTTAAGCATTTTTAACCTAAAACACAAGTAAGAGAGAGCAAATAAGAGTCAAAATTCCTTCGTATCAATGATCTTTTCTCACAACCTTTTAAAAAAAGTGTGAGACTAACTCTGATACCAATTGAAAGTACAAGGGGGGGGGGGGGGGGGGGGGGGGGGGGGGAGTGAATTGACGATTTTTATTTTCAATATTCTAAATAGTTGACTCGTTTGCCAATTAGTCAACTAGACATAAAACAGAATAATAATAATGCAGAAACGAAGAGTATGATATAAAGACACCAAAATTTTTATATTGGTTCGGATTCAAGGTGAATCCTACGTCCAGTCCCCTTAGGTTTTAAAGGTGATATCTTTTAGTATTGAAGTATCTCGAGTACAAGATGGTTAGCTTTACACAAACGACTCAGTTTCTATGTCACTTTTCTCTTCTTGATACAATGCCTCACCAGTGTTTATCTTTTTTTTCTCTCTCACTAATTATATGGTAGATCTTACGATGTTTGTTGGGAGTAGAACAAAAAGAGTGATAATGGTTCGTNAAAGGCGGTCCTTTTCTTTCCTCGGACCGATGACTCGCTTGTTCAGTACTGCTAACTATTATAGGAGGATGTCGCCCCCTCGGGACTACCAGTAGCTTCGGTTGTTGAATCTCGTGCAAGTTAGGTTGTGGTTGTATTGGCTGCAAGCGGAACGTAGGCGCTTTAGGTGTGTGTTGACCATGCACTCTCGCTTCGTGTAATGTCGTATGTATGATAGAGGTAGTGTGGTGATTGACCTCAATGCTAATGGTGATCCCCAAGGTTCAACGAATGAATGAAGCTATGATCGTACCCGGATAGAGATGATGGTCTTATACACACACACACTTCGTGAGGTCTTCTTGGCTTTTGATCGACGTGAATCTCGAGATTACAAACCCAAGGTAGTTGATCCTTGAAAGGAATTATAAATTGATTCTTTCCAAGAATAAAGTCAAGTTTCTATTGATCTTCCTTGATTTGTGGTCTTGATAGGCTTTTCATCTGCTAGGCATATATTTTCCGTTACTTGAGTGATCAATGATAGATCCCTTGATTTCTGGCTTCAACGATCTCTAGTGCAGCAACTTTGCAATCTTGTTTCCCTTTTATTTGGGACCTTTCTATAATAGCTTCCGTCAATCATCTATCAAATTATTGATGATTCTTCTTTCGGATCTCCATCTCATCTCTAATGATTGATTCTTGTCCTTTGCTATGCTTCTAGAGCTCCCGTTAATAGATTGTTTCCTTGAATAATAATGCTTTTTGATTCTTTTGTTTTATCCCTTGTGGTCCTACACCAAATGTGATATATTATTTTTCATCACTGAAACTCATATTTAACATTAGGTTCATTAAAGGGGAAAGTGCTCCCTAATAGAAATTTTTCCAAACCCATAGCTCGAACGTGATACTTCTGATTAAGGGCGGAGGAAGTCCATCCATCCCACGACAAGAAAATAGTTTAACTTTAATATATAATGAGATTATTTTTCAAAAATAATGATAATTAATTATTACAATAAGAGAAATTTATATCTTGAAAAATTGAACACCCGGTAAAATTAAGTGTTTCATAGAGTAAAATTAATTTAAAGTTGATATTCTTCTAGAAATAGTTTTCTCGAGGCTGTTGATCATATTAGATCAAGAAATACGTGACATACTTATTTTTGTGTGAATTTGTTAATACTATATAGCTTATGTAATCCTACTATGTTGTTTTACCTCAATATATCATTTAAATAAGTTACTGAGACTTGAGCAAACACCATGCATAGGAGTAATTTTCTTCTTGTTTAAGTCATAAATTTGATTTTGTTATATGAAAGTGGTAGATTGAGGTGACTTGCAGATTAATTAGCCGTAACGATGCATATGAAAATTATTACTAATTAAGTATACTGAGTGTGAGTAAAATATTCTTCTCACATTATCCCGACTAGCTTCTCATGATTTTCCCCCACATAATTAAAAGGAGAATAAGGCCTATCGAGTAACGTACGTCATAATCAATTAAATGCAAATTCCCACTTGTTTTTACAGCTTAAAAATGAACTTTTGACTAGTGAATTGTTTTCATTGCAATTTGCAATTGGCTTCACACTTATGCTTGTGTCGTCATCTTATCGCGAATTTCCTTAGTTGAATTATGAATCAATGATGTTGACTAACAATATTATAATTCTTTTAGGACATAATAATACTAATTTCAAAAGACAGCAAATAGTATCATACTTGATGTATTCGTACTCATGCAATACATTGATGTTGAAAGGTGTAAGAGTGTGAATACGCTTTGGCAGAAAATTTCATGTATCACAAAAATCCTTCCATTAATTTTTCTTTTCTTTTTGCATCCAATAAGTAGACAATTCGATGATGTGAGCATTCCTAGAATGATTAAAATGACATCCTTTTTTGAAAAAAAAAAAGATTTATGAAGAAATCTTAACCACAAGTAACCAATATGGACTACTAAAACGATACTGATGTCGCAACTAATTGGAAAATGAAAATAATGTCTTTCTTACTAATAGAATTTTATTTACGGTGAATCTCTATATTCTAGAAATATTTTATGGTTTGTTATTTGGTGATTAAGTCACTCTTTTCCTATAAATAGATGGGTTTTATCACATTGTAAATCATCCCAAAATTCAATAAGAATTTTCTTTCTCTTTCTCTGCAATATTGTTCTTCTTCTTTTATTGTTTATAACACGTTATCAGCACTAGACTCTAATCAATTGAGTAGAAGCATTGGAATTGAGCATAATGATTGTCAATTCTCCATGAACTTTCTTCCTCACTAAATTTTGGATTTAAGGTAAGTATTTTACTTTATTTTTCTCTTTTAAATTCTTGAAATTTTATAATTTGATTTTAAATGCAAGCAAAGATAATAAACAGTAACAACCAATTTGATTATAACTACTATAGAGTTTGCAAGAAATTATAACCACCAAAGTGGTAATATTTCTGTGTCTTGCCATGATCAAATTCATATATGATTGTGGGAAAAAGTGGAAACTCGTCCCATTGAATTTCTTTCATTCTCATTCCCCTTAAGAGAATGTGATAGCAATATGTGATAAGTTTGAAAGAAGACAAATTATTACCATAAAAGTATCAATGGATGTGGACGTGGCAATAGACGAAATTATAATCATCATATTTGTGATAATGAGAATAATAAGAATTCCCAAAATAATCTTTCACTCTTTGAAAGTAATATTTATCATCGATTTGACATGAGATTTAGTAAAACACATATAAATGATTTGGTCCATTCATGATAAGAATGTGATAACATCTGATTTATGAATACATATTCATTCTTGGAAGAATATGAACGTGCTAGTGGTAGTGAATATACCACACTCACTTCTAAAAGGAGGTTTGAGATGATATAAGAAAATAATGTCATTATTATGGCATGAATGGTCATTAGTCATGTACCTATTGTACGCCAAAATATTTTGGCAATGTGATTACTAAAGGATAACACTAATGCAAGAAACAGATCTTGCATATAATTTTAACAATGACCATAATTTATAACATTCTCCTTAAAAGTTTATTCACTATATAGATGTTGATGAAGATGTGGTAGTACCAAATTAATTGAGAGCTCTCGAAGAGCCAATTATTACTATTTTGGAGGAATACAATTGATTATCATGTCAATTTATTATGTTGTAGTAAGTCTCAAAGAAACTTATTGAGTTTATAAAGTATTCACGAAAGCGATTGGTTATATTGGGATTATAAATAAAGGAAAGATTTAATATCTTCAATTACTACAACTTGTAGCGGGGTAATATGTATGTGAAAAGTTACCCGCTTTATTCTCCAGTTTGTACTACACAAATAAAAGAATACCACAATAAAGTTGATGTTTATTGATATAAAAACCCATATCATAATAAATTTGGAGTTCATATTGCACAATGGTGTAAACCCGAACTTTATCAATATTGATAATTTATCTAGTTGGCATAACTAGTTTAGCCATATAAATTTAAGTATAATGTGCAAAAATAAAAGAGAGTTCATATGGGTAAATATTAAAGAACTAGAAAGTTCTTTACGAATTCTCTTATGTTGCTTGTTCTCATTAATTGATAGACCAACTAAAATTGGGATTGAATCCCGTGAGTGCTGGAAATATCAAAGGTGAATATGGGCTCATTCACTTGCCATGTATACCACATAAGATGCATCTATGAGATGGTTACATGTGCGATTATTATTAACCCGCAACCTGATGTTTGAGAGGTAATTGCTCAATAATTTAATTTAGAGCATAATTTTTAGATTTTCTATTCAAGAAGTTCATCTTGATAAATTGGTTTACATAACAAATTGGTTTAACAAAATGATTTATTGAGTGCCTCCACTTAATAGCTAAACTATTGCTTATGAGAATAACGTTATTTATATCAGTTTGATATACATCATATACGAAAGTATATTACATTATCCCCTCACAAGTGATTCAGGGCCAGGAACCAAATAATTCCATCTTATTATTATTATTATTATTGATGCGCGGTGTATATTTGATTAACACCATAATGCACAAAGATGAGTTCCCAAAATTGAGGAAGAAAGTTAATTTTTTTAATATGAGGGGGAGACATGATAAACAGTTAAAAAAAATTACGTGGAAAAAATTATCATTTGTACATCTAAATCCTCGAATAAGATAATATGGACTTGAAATTCATAAAAGATAATTCATCAAAGCATGCGAAGAAATACAAGCACTTTGTAATGTGTTTGTGCATTATTAAGATGCTAGCTCAATAAAATGATTCAATCGTATTTGTTGTGTTTGTACTAATATAATTGTGTTATTTTAGTCATGTTGTCGTCATTCTACAAGCAAGACATCATGCAGTGTCTTTGTTTCGTGTCTTTAACCAAATTTGAAGGGTAATTTATTCCTTTTGCCGCGTCCGAAAGTAAACATTCTTTTAATTATGGCTTCGTGCTGATGCAATGTATAGTACTTCACTGTCCCGAGCCTACTACAGTTTTTTTCATAGGTTTGTTTGCAGATAGCTATTTTATAAAAAACATTCATTGTAAAAAAAGTTAGCATTCTTTCTGATTCCTAAAATGTTTATTATTGGCAGATTTTAACTTTCTCCTAATGCCCATAAAACCCTCTCCCATTTCAAAATAAACTAATTAAATTTTGGATATAATGCTAGAAATTAAGCATATAAGCTAAGATACTCAATAATATTTTTTGATGTTTGTGTGTACATGACAACACTTTAATATTTTTGGATACAAAGATCAAATTTGCATATGAAGAAAAAAAATATTGGAACTGATATAAAATGTTCGTCGACGACATCTTTCATAGCGCTAAGTATACACGAGGTCTTAAGTCTGTTGAATATGGACACAAAATATTGACCAGATGAAAGAGACAGAATTCGAATAGAATTTGTTTCATATGAAAGACATATTGTTTTGGACCTGCAGTTCAAACATTTGAAAGTATAAAGTCAATGATTTGTGCAATCACTTTTATCTATATTATGTCTAGCATGACATAAAAACTTGATATGCATCTAAAGTCCATTCATATGACTTAACTTATATGACAATCCCTGAAGGATTCAAATTGCTTAAAGCATATATAATTCTTGGTCCTGAAGTACCACATCCTATGTGCAATTTATGCACATATATATCTTGCTATAACTATAAGCACGATAATGTGATAGCGAGAAATTTTTCCTCCATGGATATATTGAAAAGGCTATTCCATGACATTATATGAAGACATTATATATATACAAGAATGAGGATTTTCAAGGTGCAACATATTCATTGAAGTTAATATGGATGATTTATTCATCAAATCTCTCGTGACGTCAACCTTCAAGAAGCTAGTGCACAAGATTGGGATGTGAAGGCTCAAGGATGTGAATTGATGCTCTCATCAGGGGGAGTTAATGCGTGTTGTACTCTTTTCCCTTACAAGGTTTTTTCCCACTAGGTTTTCCTTGCAAGGTTTTTAACGATGCAACTAAAAGGCGTATTTCTAAATATGTGTACTCTTTTTTCTTTTCTAGAATTTTTTTCCCATTGGGTTTTATTTTAATTAATGTTTTAACGAGGCACATTATCTGTTGAATAGACATTCAAGGGGAGTGTTATAAATAGAATTCTATTATGGTGAATGTCTATATTGAGATTCTAGGGTTTGTTACTTGGTGACTAAGTCACTCTTTTCCTATAAATAAAGAGGTTTTACCCCATTATAAATCATCCCAAAATTCAATAAGAATTTCCTCTCTTTCTCTACAATATTTTTCTTCTTCTTTTATTGTTTTATAACCGTCTTTGTTTTCTCTTCCTGCACCACAATTTGGTTCACATTGAATTGAAGTGGTTTCTGCAGCACGACTTGAGAGATAATCGCTTTCAATCGGCTCTACATGTCGAAGACTAGAACAACTTGTTCAACTTCCAACCAAATAATATTCTCTAACCCAACTGAGCTAATTGGTTGGCATTTGATAAAATGATGTAAACTGATTGTAATTATAATATAATATGGTTGCAACTTCGTATTTGTATCAAATTAGATACATAATTTCAATCCAATCAAACACCTTTCTCTCATGGCCTCTACTCATTGCACCACCCTACCCCCAAATTAGAAAGAAATAAAAATAATGGATAACTCCAAGATTTATAATTATATTATGATTTTGGAGAGAATACGGTGATGCTCAAATTTAAATAACAATATGCAAGAAATAGCTTGATTTCCAATGAAACCAAACGAGGAGTATGTTTTAGTGTAGTATTACATTTTACAGAATTTTAGTATGAATATTTTCGCAGAATTAAAAAGAAAAAAGAAAACTGCCCTCTATTTCTATTTCTTCTCACACTTTTCTGCAGGCCAACTCTTATGACCCCTATACTGGTGAGATCCATACAAACCTATTGGGCTACCCTGCAAACAAGACAAAACCAAACTGTGGGCCTGGAACACGAGGGTTATCATTAGGCCCAAGTTGGATGATTTAAAGCTCGGGCAAATGTCACTTTTAGCTCGCGGCCGAAATTATTTACATCCAGTAACCGTAAAAGTATCTAATATTTAACATATAAAAATATTGTAGAGAAAAATATATATTTTTGATTATTATTTTGAGAGCAGTTATAAAAAGGTCATTTTCCCTTAAACCTCACTGGATTAATTTTATTATTGAAAAATTGCACTATATAATTGCTCCAATAAATAATAGCCGATAAATGCTTACATTTTGTATAACTAATGCATAATATATATTTCTTGACAAGAGAATATATTATTTTTAATCAAACAACCAAATATGTAACTTCTCTTTCTTCACCCCCCAAAAGAAAAGAAGGGAGTTGCGTCCGAGTTAAAGTTGGAGATGAAAGTCTTCTTTCCTTTCCCGACGGTGAGGTAAGACCAAACTCGTGAGCTTATTATCCTAGTTCGGAACAAGTTAATAGGACCCCTGTTTTGTGTCCCCGTGTGTTGACATGGGGGCGAAGAAAGGAAAAAAATTGATGGGGTTTCTCTCGCTTTTGGCACAGTGGGCTCCCAGTGGGAGGCTCGCACGACGGGATATTTGCACAGCGGACTCCAAATGGGTTTCTATGATAATTGCGTCATTGTGAGGGTTTTCAGCCACGTGGATAATTCAATGTGTTTATCGGCGCCAAATATATAACTTCCCCTTTATTAATCCTATTTGGCAGAGGCCAGAGAGTGGATATCCACAACTTTAGCTTTGTATTTCTACTTTATTTATTTTTATACTCAATAGGACTGCCTTTGTCTAATACGAATAGAGGTAAATTCATCATAATAATAGAAATAAAAAATCAAGAATTCTTTTGTTAGAGTGAACACAACTGAAGTTTTTTCTTTTCTTTAAAAATATAGAGCAGAAAAAAGAAAGAAAATAAGATATATGAAGGTTCGCCTTTCTTTTTTATTTTCTTCCATGTTATTTTTCTCTTTAAATATAATTACCAATGACGATCGGATCAGTTCACCAACTTCCATGCACCTTGAGATGACTAACTATTGACGTTTTCCGCAGAACAACTCTGTTCCATCTCTCAGATTTTCTTTTATTTAATAGAAAAGATTCCTAAATTTAGAAAAAAATAATTTTTTAAACTTTAGTGTAATTATTATAACAACAAAAAATTGAAGTGACACTGACACCTTTGTTCAAAAAGCAAAGCAAACGCAGCAAACCACTAAGCAGTGTCACGATCTTTAACCACCCACATACCCCAATCGGGCCAACACACCAACCCAAAAATCAAAAATCAAAAATCAAAAAAGCTATTTCAATTTTGCAAAGGGCCAAATTACACAGGCAAAAGAAATGGCAATGGCTATGGCTCTTCGTAAACTCTCTTATGGTTCCTCCATTAAGCTTCTTCGTCCTCTCTCCAATGGCTCTTCCCTCTATTACATGGTAATATACATCCAAATAATATTTTGTTATTGATTTCCAAAGCTGGTGATGTTCATTTTGCTACATTTTCTTATTTTATTCAACAACAGTCGTCTTTGCCTAATCAAGCAATTCGTGAAAGGGAGGATCCGCGTGTTACGGTTAGTAAATCGAATCATAATACATATCCGCCTTTTCATTTTCATTTTCATTTTCAAACGCTTTTTTGTTGTTGTTGTTGTGGATCTTTGAGTTATGTAAATTTCTAATGCTAGTAACAATTTGTCTCTTCAATAAATATGTTGTGCTTTTAATGTTTGCTCATGGTTATTTGGTTATCAGTGGATTAAGCAGCTGAATGCGCCACTTGAGGATATCGATCCAGAGATCGCCGACATCATTGAGCATGAGAAAGCTAGGCAATGGAAGGTTCGTAATCGTATTTGGTATATGTTATCACTAATTGTACACTCCTATGGAAGCAAATCTTAAACTAGTTCTTAAAAATTAGTTTAGTGGAGAAAACATGAAATTAAATTTTAAAAGTTGATCAGCTTAATGAATTTGAATTTTGAAAGTTGTATAGAAATAGAACTGTATCTAAGATTTTGTTAAGTCTCAAAAGGGGAAATATATGTCATATAAATTGGAATAAAAAGAGTACTTTTTGCAAGTACCTGTTATGTTAAAAGTTTGTTTTCTTATATGTATGAACAATGAATTTGTAGGGTCTTGAGCTTATCCCTTCAGAGAATTTTACGTCATTGTCGGTGATGCAAGCAGTTGGATCAGTAATGACCAACAAGTACAGTGAAGGGTATCCTGGTGCTAGATACTATGGAGGAAATGAGTACGTTCAAATTGCTTTCATCCTCTGATTGAGTTGAAGTAATCTAAACTGCTGTGACATTGATAAACTTGCTTTCTGGCGGATCAGTTAGTTCTGCTCATTCTGGCTATCATTTGTTGCTAACTGAATATCATTGGGAAGAGTTACCAAGTATGTTTATTGTCCTACACAGGTACATTGACATGGCAGAGAGATTGTGTCAAAAACGTGCATTAGAAGTTTTTAACTTGGATCCTGCCAAATGGGGAGGTAATTACGTCGTGCAGAAAACTTTATTCTGAATGGATTGTTAGATGTGAACAGAGCTTATTCTGGCTCTATTCTTGATCTATATGCTTTTGATAATATTTTTGATGCTAAACATTCGATGAATTTTGCTGCAGTCAATGTTCAGTCGTTGTCTGGATCCCCTTCAAACTTTCAAGTGTACACCGCTTTATTAAAGCCTCATGAGAGAATTATGGCACTCGATCTTCCTCATGGTGGACATCTCTCTCATGGTTATCAGGTTCCGTTCTCTTGAATTAGTATCTCTGAGTATTTCGCTGTCATCTTTATTTCCCTGCAATGTCCTTATTTCGGTTTATGCTATGCAGACTGACACAAAGAAGATTTCTGCTGTGTCTATCTTTTTCGAGACCATGCCATACAGATTGGATGAGAGCACAGGTTATATTGACTATGATCAGGTAACCTGTTACTTGTCCGATTAATTGGGAATTGTAATACCCCAGACTTTAGACAGAGTCCCACATCTACAAAACACAAGAGGGATGCCGGGTATATAAGTTAACAAGCCTTAGACCCTAATGACGCGTTTTAAACCATTGAGGGCCTAGGCCCAAAGCGGACATATCACTAGCGGGCTGGGCTGTTACAAGAATTTAGGTTACAAGCAATTCTTTTTCTTGTGTCTCGCTGCACCTTTTTGGCGACTTATCAATTACTAGTTTCGTCGACTCAAAAAATATTTAAAAAGCCAAAATTATCTTTTGTCATCCCCGTGTAATAGGCTACATGCACTGATTTCTTGGTTGCAACATCATATAATTTGCAAACAATAGAACATCACTTTTGGGTTAAATCGTTCCTACTTCATATGCTTTGGCATGTTTGCAATGTCGCTGTCCTCTTGTGGCAGACTCTATTATAGCTTCTAAGCATGTTCAATAAACAATATTGGGGAAATGAGATAGGTAAGTTCTTGCTGTTTCGGCTCGAAAGTGTAGGCTGTTGAGCTAGGAATACTGTAGGAACAGGTACCTTCATACCACAGATGTTTATGCTAGTCTTTCTGGGGAAAAAAGAACATGTGTTAGTGTTACAAATCTAAGCTGCTACCTGGATTCCTTTCCCTCTTTTTTGTCTTCCCCCGGGCTTTTAGTCTCGTTATTTTCTTCAACTCACTGTTGTTTAATTTCCATTTCCCCAGCTGGAGAAAAGTGCAGTACTCTTTCGACCAAAGTTAATTGTTGCTGGTGCAAGTGCTTATGCTCGCTTATATGATTATGCACGTATCCGCAAGGTAAGCTAATAAACCTAATGGTGCCTATTCTCACTGCTATATTTTCCAACTTTTTTAAGATAGATCTGTTTTGAGTGATTGGCAGGTATGTGACAAGCAAAAAGCTGTTCTCTTGGCCGACATGGCACATATCAGTGGCTTGGTTGCTGCTGGAGTCATTCCTTCTCCGTTCGAGTATGCAGATGTTGTTACTACCACAACTCACAAGTCACTTCGTGGGCCACGTGGAGCAATGATCTTTTTCAGAAAAGGGCTGAAGGAAATAAACAAACAAGGAAAAGAAGTGAGTTTGACCTGAAGTTAAATAACATGCAGAAGTTAGTATCTATACTCTTTGGAACTGAAATCTAGGAAGTGACAATTTGTAGTTGGTCCGTCCTTGTAACTTGTTTCTTTACTTCTCCTGTTACCTTGTCCTGCACATTGACCTTTAGCTTATGTAGTGAGTTCCACCAACCTCTTTTTTTTTTTTTTTTTTTTTTTGGACAAGGTAAGATTTTATTAATACGCAGTATCAAGAAAATACAATGGGCTCCACCAAACTCTATTGGCCTCAACCCGCAGATTCTCCTTTAACCTCGTAACCTACCTCCACACCATAAACTCATGTACCTCCATTAACCCGCTACTACCTTGTTCCCTATACTGTCAAAAGACCATCTGCAACTGTTGCATCATAATAGACTATAGTGCAAGGTGGTTTTGAGTGTTTGTGAAGGGTATAAATGTTTGCAAGGTTCAAGTGTTTGAAGGAGCTAAGGGATAGTCAATGGGTCAAAGGGCATAAGATATTTGTGGGGTCTCAAATATTGGTTTGATTTCTCTCTGTGCTTGATTAAATTGGCTTTTTTCAAATGAATCAAAGGTCAAATCCTTAATCTCTATCCTTTAAGAATATAAAATCGAAGTTAACACAAAAGATTGGACAAAAAGCACCAAAATCCCATTGTTGAAATGATAGCCATTTACATCTCATTTTCTTTGAATGATTAAGAGATAAACTGTAGCAAGATAGTAATAGTCCGAGCGTCATTCTACAGGTGATGTATGACTATGAAGATAAAATCAACCAAGCCGTTTTTCCCGGACTTCAAGGTGGTCCCCACAATCACACAATTTCCGGCTTAGCCGTTGCTCTGAAACAAGTAAGTAATCGTCTTCTGTGTTTGTTTGCAATGTTCACAGGTTTTCCTTACAAAGTGTAATTGTATATAACATCTCTTTGTATGTTATCTAGGTCATGACACCGGAATACAAGGCATACCAAGAGCAAGTTCTTAGCAATTGCTCCAAGTTTGCTGAGGTACTGCGTCCTTACTCATATAGCTTAGTGTATGATCATTTCTCCTGGAGAGGGAGGTTATGTGATGCTTTTGTTGCATGTCTTTATTTCTCATCACAATATTTCGCAGAGTTTGCTGGCTAACGGATATGATCTTGTGTCTGGTGGAACTGAGAATCATCTGGTTTTGGTAAACTTAAGAAATAAGGTACATAAATAATCTATTTACCTTTGTTCATTTTGAACTGATTTTGAGAGCTTACTGTCCTGTAAGTCAAACTGTGGATATTTTTGCCAATATAGACCTCAAAGAATGTACGTACTTTTTTTGAGAGCTGTGTATATTTGCAAAATCTTCACTAAAGATACTGGTCAAATATAGACATATTTGTGCATTACAATTTGGCAGTCCAACCCTGATATCCTAACATGGGAGCCACCTCTAGTACCATTGACCAGCCTCAAATACGCCAATGGAGAACTTCTCCTGATATGTGCCTGCCATTACATTATTTATGATTTGTCACCGGCTGACATGGTCCATTTGGTAAATATGTTCTTCAGGGTATTGATGGCTCTAGGGTTGAGAAGGTTTTAGAGTCGGTGCATATTGCAGCCAATAAAAACACTGTGCCTGGTGATGTATCCGCCATGGTGCCTGGTGGCATTCGCATGGGTAAAGAACTTATTTTTCCCTATTTATGATCGCTTACATAACTGGAAAATTTAGTTTTCCGCATCTCATGAATTAACAGAAAACCTTTTTATATTCTTTTGGCTATATCTTAGCATTAACTAATTATTCTTGTAATGTGAAATTAAAAGCACTAACTAAAATGAGTAAATAGAACAGAAAATTATTCCCATTTAAGGGTGACATACATGTAGCAGCAATTTTGTCAAGTCAATTTACCCCTTCTCATGCTGTGATCCAGGTACCCCAGCTCTGACTTCTAGGGGATTTATTGAGGAGGATTTTGTGAAAGTGGCTGAATTTTTTGATGCTGCTGTGAAGTTGGCCCTTAAGGTCAAGGCTGAGGCCAAAGGTTTGGTGATTTTCATCTTAATTGAATTTCGGAATACATCAGTTCCCCTTATCATACAATGTATTTTAAAAGTTTCACAATGTTACTTACGAAGATTGGTTTCTAATAAACGTAGGAACAAAGTTGAAGGACTTTGTGGAAACTTTGAGTTCAGACTCCAAAATTCAATCTGAGATTGCCAGGCTAAGGCAGGACGTTGAGGACTATGCAAAACAATTTCCTACTATTGGTTTCGAGAAAGAAACAATGAAATACAAGGATTGAGCTGGGATCTAGTATTGAGGTACTTCTGTTGTCCTACTTTACTCCCAAAAACAGGAGTTTCTGTTGTCTATTTCTGTTTATACCACAATGTAAAATCACATATTCAAAACATTGGGTCGATTTACTTATCCAAAAGAATGTGAGGGTTCCTTTTTCTCCACATTCAGGAATTTTGCTTTCCCTGTCTCCTTTCTAACTGTTTATTTGCCGCATGATTTTCTCGAAGTATATATCATGTGCTAGATGATTGCCTTATTAGTTCAAATTTCTTACTTTTCCTTGTCCCCTTATTAGTCTTATTCTGCTATCAGATCGAGTCGGAAGGCATTTTTCTCCAATGAAGTTAGAACTTTGTCTTTAGAGGTCTTCTGGAAGTCACCTGCAGGCGAGGAAAAGAGTTACACGGATCACATTTGTATAATTTTCTAAATCAAAGTCATGATCAGATGTGATTTTCAAGCTTTAAAACAACTGTTCCAAAATTCAATTCGTCTCATTCTTGGTTTAGAGAAGGACGAGAAAGCCAAGATGGTTTGAGAAATCCCTATTTTGAATACTCACAAATGCATCGAAGTATAATAAGAAATAAGATGGTGAAAAGTTTGTTATAGCTTTTATGCATGTGAAGTCAACTTTAACAAAATGTCACGACCCCAAATCTAAACTGTCTGTAATGGCGCCTATCGTGATATTATGTAGCCAATTTACTGAGAATAACCTAAAGGATTTCCATTTAATACACAAATTATCCAATATTTCATAATAATTTTCGCTTTTTAGCATTTTAAAACAATAAAAATGGCCAAAAATATCTTATCACATCCCCAACACCTGGAGTCAACCGTCATGAGCATCTAAGAAGTGATACCATCTGATACTATTTCATTACTACAAACAAATATGGGAAATAGATAAAAATGACAGAATAGGAAGGAGAAAGGGCATGTTGCGGACGCCGAACAGCTACCTCAAAATCTCCGAACAAAGCTCCAAAGAGAGAGTGAATCAACTAGCGTTCAGACCTAGTACCTGAATCTGCACACAAGGTGCAGGGAGTAACGCGACTACGCCAACTCAGTAAGTAACAATTATAGCTAAAGACTTGATTGCAGTGACAAGCATTTTAAAGTCATGTAAAACCATGTGATAAGCAACGGTAATAAATACATCAAGTCAGGGATCTACATTCCGAATATTTTCATAAAAATTCTAAGTTTCCATTTAAAATCTCGTATAAAGCATTTGCTCAACGTTTTCATTAGAGGCTCAGTGTAAAGAAGAGTGAAAATAGTAGTTTCATAAAAATATTAGTCCCTCGGGCACAATGTCACTCGCAAATAAAGCCTCTCGGGCACAGTGTCTCAGTCACTCGTGACTCTACTCTCATAAGTCAATGCTCACACTCAGCACTCACACTCAACATGTACCATATAATAACCGCTGTGGCGTGCAGCCCAATCCATAGATAGTCGATTGCGCTCACTGGGGGTGTACAGACTTCGGAGGGGCTCCTACATATGCCTGATCCACATATGCCTCGCTGCGGCGTGCAACCCGATCCCCATATATATATATATATATATATATGGGGA
>ML296940.1:0-14805 GCA_005239495.1 Nicotiana undulata | reverse complement strand
TATATATATATATATATATATATAAAACATGTTGCGACGTGCAGCCTGATCCATAACTATTCTCACAATTCGGCTCTCGGCCTCACTCAGTCATCATCACAAGACATTCGGGCAACTCATCACAAATCACAGGGACTCAGCCCAAAATTTTCTTTCATTATTTTAAAACAAGGTGATAAACAGGAATAAACAGTGAACATGTATAAATCATGACTGAGTTTATATTTTCTATCAAAACAATGTGAGAATAGTAGTAAAATACACCCCTGAGGGTCCAAACAGGTCGGCACAAGGCCCTAAACATGGGGTACAACCCAAATATAGTATCAATCTCTAAAATACGGGATATCATATGATTTCAAGTCAAATACGCGGCTTAATAGTCGCTACGGGACGGACTAAGTCATAATCCCTATTGGTGCATGCCCACACGCCCGTCACCTAGCATGTGCGTCACCTCATTTATCAAGACAATACAAAATATCGGGGTTTCGTACCCTCAGGTCTAGATTTACAATCGTTACTTACCTCAAACCGACCAAAATCCTAATCCGTGATGCCTTTGCCTCTTGAATCGGCCTCCAATTGCTCCACATATAACCAAAACCAGATTTATATCATCAATATATGCTAAAGGAACAAAGCTCACTCGAAAATAGTCGAATTACATCAAAAATCCCGAAATTGGTCAAACCCAACCCCCGGCACCACGTTTCGAATTTCGATAAAAATCATAAAACTAGAATCCTTACTCTATCACGAGTTCATACATACCAAATACATCAAAATCGGACCCCGAATGGCCCCTCAAATCCCCAATTTATACTCTCAAATTTCAAACCCTAAACCCCCAATTTTTAACCACTAATTTCCCTTAATTCCATGTCTAATCAGTCGGATATCACCATAGAAATGAGTTTTTGGTCCAAGAATCTTACCTCCACGAAATTCCCTCTTCAAATTGTCCCCACAAGCTCCAACCCAAACGAGGAATTGATGAAATACGCCAAAAATTTGCGAAGGCATCTATTTATATGTTCTGCCTAGCTATTGCTGCACCTGCAGCCTTTTCATCGCTCCTGCGGACCCGCACCTGCGGTCCCAGGTGCGCACCTGCGATATTTCACTTAAAGCCCAAGTTCCGCACCTGCGTTCCACCTACTGCACTTGTGGCCTCGCAGGTGCGGCTAATTTTCTGCATCTGCGGTCCTTCTCCAGCTAAACCATTTCCGCACCTGCGATGCCCAACTCGCACCTGCGACCACTCTCCGCATCTGCGGAATCACAGAACAGCCTCACACCAGCAAACTCTAAGGCCAAAAACTCATCCGCCAACCATCCGAACTCACCCCGAGGCCCTCGGGACCTCAACCAATGGTACCCACAAGTCATAAATGATCACCTGAACTTAGTCGAACCCTCAGAACACCCAAAATAACATGAAAACACCAAATCAATCCATGATTCAAGCCTAGGGATTTTTAAACTTCCGAAATTCACCAACGATGCCGAAACTAACCAAACCTCGTCTGAATGACCTGAAAATTTGCACACACATCCCAAATGACACTGTGAACCTGTTCTAACTTCCGAAATTCCATTCCGACCCCGATAGCTAATTTTCCACTGCCGACCGGAAATTGCCAAAAGTCCAATTTTGCCAATTCAAGCCTAATTTTACTCCGGACCTCCGAATCACATTCCGAACACACTCCTAAGTGCCAACTCACCTAACAAAGCTATCCGAGCCATAGAATCCACATTCCATGGTCATTTACCTAATAGTCAACTTCCGGTTGACTTATCCGACTATAAATCAACTTAAGAGACTAAGTGTCTCATTTCTCACCACGACCACTCCGAACCCGAACCCGAACCAACCGACCCAACACAACATAAATGAGTTAAACAACACATGATAAAGCAGAAACAGGGAAAACATGGTTAATCTCACGGAACGACCGGCCAGGTCGTTACACAAAAGAAAACCCCAATGGTTTTGGGTTAAGAGTTAAAACAGATGTCCTGCCAAAGATATGTTCTAGCACACAACAACAACAACAACAACAACAACAACAACAATAACAAACCCAGTGTATTCGACAAATAGGGAGTTTGGGGAGGGTATTATGTACGCAACCTTACCCCTACCTTATGCAGGTAGAGAGGCTGTTTCCGGTAGACCCTCAGCTCCAAGCAACCAGTCAAAAATATTTTTATTGATCAACATATCATTTTAAATTTCTTACTTTATAATAATATGTTCATAGCTCAAGTGGAGATTGTAACGACCCGGTCGGTCGTTTTGAGAGTTAGCGCCCTAATACCCTAATAACTATTTTTTCCATGTTTATTTCTGCTTTTGGGACTTGTTGGAACGTTGAGTGGTGAAATTCGGAGAGTTTATGGACACATAGTCCTTATATGTGAGTATATGCTTTAGAAATCGGGCCCTAGTTGGAACTGTGTGAAGAAGGATCCGAAATGAAATTCCATCGACTCCGTTAGCTCTGTTGGGTGATTTTGGGGTTAGAAGCATGCTCGGAATATGTTTTCGAGGTCTGTACTAGATTTAGGCTTGAATTGGCGAAAGTTGGAATTTCGGCGATTTCGGTCGATAGGTGAAATTTTGATATCGGACTCGGAATGGAATTCCGGAAGTGAAAGCAGGTCGTAGTGTCATTTATGGCATGTGTGTAAAATTTGAGATCATTCAGATGAGTTTCGACGTGTTTCGGCATCGGATGTTGATTCTAGAAATTTCATAAGTTCTTAGGCTTGAATCGTTGCATAATTGGTGATTTTGATGTTATGAGATGTGTTTTGAAGGCTCGACTAAGTTTGAATGAAGTATTAGGGTTGGTTGGTAGGTTGGGTTGAGGTCCCGGGGGCCTCGGGTGCATTTCGGGTGCACAAACGGGGATTTTTGGCCTTAGGCACTTTGTTGGTTTTTCTGGTTTTTCCAGCAGCAATTTTCCTTCACTGCGATCGCGTGAATGTATCCGCGATCGCGTAGAGTAAGTGGGGGCAGGCCTACATTTTGTTCACCGCGATCTCATCAAGAGATTCGCGATCGCGTAGGTTGGTCAACTCAGTCAGTGTGATCGCATAGAATACCTTAAGCATGCGGGAGATAAGTATTTGTTCTACGCGGTCGTGTGAAGCCAACCGCGATCACTTAGCGTAGAGGAGTTGAAGTCCGTGATCGCGTGCAGTACTTTGCGATCGCGTAGAATCAGTTTGGGCGCATGTGAGGTTAACTCATCGCGATCGCGACTGTAAGTCCGCGATCGCATAGAGCAAATAGCTGGGTAGAGATTTAAAGACCCAATTTCGAGAGTTTTGCACCTGACTTGGGTAAGTGATTTCTATCCGATTTAGACTATTTTCCATGAATTCACTCTTAAATCTAGCCTTTAAATTCGAATTTTTGGTGGAAAAATTGGGAAAAATGGATAAACTTCCTAGGCCGAATTCTTGAGTTTTGATTGGGATTTTGACATCCGATTTGAGAAATTCTCATAGGAATAGACTCGTGAGTGAATAAGTGTCTAGAATTTATAATTTTTACCCGATTTTGAGACGTTGGCCTGGGGGACTTTTTGGGCAATTTTTCAAATTTCGTGTATTAGCTTCGAACATATTAGCTATTTTGGTTCCTTGAGTTGATATTTACTTTATGCAATCGAATTGAATAGATTTGGGCCACCCGGAGTCGGATACTCATGGCAAGAGTGTGGTATTGAGTTGATTAGCACAATCGAGGTAAGTGGCTTGCCTAACTCTGTGTTGGGGACTTCCCCTTAGGTTGTTTTGATAATGTTTTGTTATATGGGAGCCGTGTACGTGAAGTGACGAGTACGTACACGGGACATTGTTGCTAAAACTCCATTTTTCCTTTCATGACTTAAATCATTTTTTCCCTATTTCACCGTTTCATGTACTAACTGTGTAGTTTAGCTTAGGAATAAACCTGTCTACCTGTTTTACTTGAGTTTCTCCTATTTGTTACTAATTGCACCCTGTTTAGGTAATTTTATCCGTATTTGCCTGTGATTCTTCCTGAACTAATCAAATAAACTATATCTGGTATTCATTCGCATTGCATATTTAAATTGGGACTACAGACTAGATTTCGGGGGCTTTCCCCCTGTACTGCATTACATATTAAATTGGGACTACGGACGAGATTCCGGAAGCTTTCCCCCTGTACTGCATCACATATTTAAATTAGGACTACGGACTAGGTTCCGGGAGCTTTCCCTATGTACTGCATTGCATATCTAATACTGTGAGATACGATGTGCTGAGCCGAGGGCTCCATTTTACTATTTCTTTCAGCTTACTGTTTCTACTGTTTTTTGCTTTAGCTTATTATATCTCTCTGTGAAATTTCAAACTGTTTTATTATAAACACCTGGTAGAGCCTTAATCCGACCTCGTCACTACTTGACTGGGGTTAGGCTTAACACTTACTGGGTACCAATTGTGGAGTACTCATTCCCTTTCCTGCGCATGTTTTCCATGTGCAGATCCAAGTACCGACACCCAGTATCGTGGCTAGGAGTAATTCTAGTAGCTTCCAGAAGACCGCGAGGTAATTCTGCCGCGTCCGCAGAATCCCACGAGTCCCCTTCTACTCTAGTATAGGCATAAATGACCTATGTACTTTCTATTATTTTATTGTATATAGCTACATTTAGTATAGAGCTTGTGACTGTCGTGACATTTCGGGTTTTGGGAAGTAAAATTGTATATGCCGAGCGGCTAAATTATGTGTTTTCTTCTTCTTCTCTATTTCAATTTTTTTTATTTTCCGCAAGTTTTAGGCTTACCTAGTCGTAGAGACTAGGTGCCGTCACGATACCCAATGAAGGGAAATTTGGGTCGTGATAAGTTGGTATCAGAGCGTCTAGGTTCATAGGAGTCACAAGTCACAAGGCGGTTTATTAGAGTCTCGCGGATCGGTGCGGAGATGTCCGTATCTATCTTCGAGAGGCTATGTAACTGTTAAGAACAATCATATTCTTTGGAATTCCTTGTCGTGCTAGTTATTGTCATCAAAATTCTAAAACTCTAGTCTACTCTTGCTCATAAATGGTGCGTACCCGTACCGGACGTACTGATGATCAGGCACCCGAGCCCCCAGCCAGAGCCACCAGAGGCAGGGTCGGGGTAGAGGATGAGCACGCGGTGCAGCCCGAGCACCGGCGAGAGCAGAGACGGAGGAGCCCCCATCAGCTACAGTTGGAGGGGCACAGGAGGTCCCTATTATTACTCCAGCCCTATGGGAGACTTTAGCTCAGTTCATGAGCGCTTTCAGTACTTTGACTCAGGCGGGACTACTCCCGATAGCTCCAACTACATCTCAGGACGGGGGAGGTACACAGACTCCCGCAACCCGTACTCCTGAGCAGAGGGTCCATATTGGGCAGGTTCAGAGTATATTCATATGCCCCCAGCGGCTCCAGCTCAACATGATACCAGGGTAGCTGTTTCTGAGGCAAAGCAACTCAGACTTGAGAGGTACAAGAAGTACCACCCACCTGTTTTAAGCGGACTAGCTTCAGATGACGCTCTGGGTTTTCTTGAGGAGTGTCATCGCATTCTCCGCACTATGGGTATTGTGGAGACGGTGAGGTTTCTTTCACCGCTTTCCAGCTGAGGAGAGCGGCTTATCAGTGGTGGCGTGCCTATGAGTTGAGTAGTCCGGACGAGGAAGCTTCACTTACTTGGGCTCAGTTCTCCGAGATGTTCTTACTTGAGTTTGTCCCTTAGAGCCTCAGGGATGCTTGGCGTGCAAAGTTTGAGCAGTTACGCCAGGGTACCATGATTGTGTAAGAGTATGCAGTCCGTTTCAGTGACTTGGCTCGCCATGCACTAGAATTAGTTGCCACTATCAGAGAGAGGGTTCGACGCTTCATTGAGGGACTTCACCCCAGTATTCGGACCAGTATGGCCAGGGAGTTGGAGACAGATATCCCTTACTAGCAGGCCGTGAGTATTTCCCGGAGGATTGAGAGTATGCTATCCCGGGACAGGGAGGAGAGAGAGGCCAAGAGGTCTCGAGAGACTGGTCATTTTTCGGGAGTTTGTGCACCAGCATCACGCTATGGCAGGAGTTTTGTGAGTCACCCTGTTCATTCAGCTCTTCCAGCAGCCAATGGTATTTCAGCTCCTCCTAGACCCCAGGAGCCTTATTATGCACCACCAGTATCTTATGTGACTCCTGTTCGAGGTGCTATCACCGTCCAGTCCAGCAGGCCAGTTCAGAGTCAGCATCAGCCGCCACGTCCTTTGAGGGGTTGTTTTGAGTGTGGTGACCCTCGCCATGTGATAATAGATTGCCCCAAAGCTAGGAAGGGTGCACCATCTCAGTCTTATCAGGACCCACGTGCTCCACTGGGTCCTCCAGCTATTCTTCCAGCCCTAGCTGCTACACTACCTTCTCAGACAGCTCGAGGTGGAGGTCGGAGAGGTCAGGGTCGGCCTAGAGGGGGAGTCCAGGCCAGATATTATGCTCTTCCATCCTGTTCAGAGGCCGTTGCTTCATATTCGGTCATCACATGTATTGTCCCTATTTGTCATAGGGATGCATCGGTATTATTTGATCTAGGCTCTACGTATTCATACGTGTCTTCTTATTTTGCTTCACACCTGGGGATATCTCGGGATTCTTTGAGTTCCCCCGTATATGTTTCTACTTCCGTGGGAGATTCTCTTGTTGTGGACCGCGTATATCGGTCGTGTTTGATTGTTATTAGTGGTTTTGAGACCAGAGCTGGCCTGTTATTACTCGGTATGGTAGATTTCGATATTATTTGGGCATGGACTGGTTGTCGCCTCACTATGTTATTCTTGATTGTCACGCCAAGACCGTGACGCTAGCTATGACAGGTTTATCGAGGTTGGAGTGGAGAGGTTCCTTATAGTATACTACCCGCAGAGTCATTTCCTTCCTTAAGGCTCAACAGATGGTGGAGAAGGGGTGTGATGCATATTTAGCCTATGTGAGAGATGTCAGTGTTGATACCGCTTCAATTGAGTCAGTTCCTGTTGTGCGGGACTACCCCGATGTTTTTCCAGATGATCTTCCGGGTATGCCGCCCGACAGAGATATTGATTTCGGCATTGATTTGTTGCCAGGCACTCAGCCCATTTCCATTCCTCCCTATTGTATGGCTCCTCCTGAGTTGAAGGAGTTTAAGGAGCAGTTGCAGGAGTTGCTTGATAAGGGTTTCATCAAGCCCAGTGTTTCACCTTGGGGTGCTCCGATATTATTTGTGAAGAAAAAGGATGGTTCGATGCATATGTGTATTGATTACCGGCAGCTGAATAAGGTTACAGTGAAGAATAGGTACCCATTGCCTCGCATTGATGATTTATTTGACTAGTTATAGGGTGCTAGGGTGTTCTCCAAGATTGATATACGTTCGGGCTATCATCAGTTGAAGATTCGGGAACCGCACATCCCGAAGACTGCCTTCAGGACCAGATATGGCCACTATGAGTTCCTTGTTATGTCATTTGGGCTGACCAATGCCCCAACAACCTTTATTCACCTGACGCACAATGTATTTCAGCCTTATCTTGATTCCTTTGTCATCGTGTTCATTGATGACATCTTGATATATTCTAGGTCCCAGGAGGACCATGAGCAACATTTGAGGACGATGCTCCAGACTTTGAGGGAGAAGAAATTGTATGCCAAATTTTCCAAGTGTGAATTTTGGCTTGATTTTGTCTCATTCTTTGGCCATGTGGTGTCTTGTGATGGGATCAGGGTAGATCCAAAGAAGGTGGAGGCAGTGCAGAGTTGACCTAGACCGTCTTCAGTTACTGAGATCCGCAGTTTCCTCGGATTGGCTGGGTACTATCGCCATTTTGTGGAGGGATTTTCATCCATTGCAGCACCTATGACCAGACTGACCCAGAAGGGTGGACCGTTTAGGTGGTCTGAGGAGTGCGAGGACATCTTTCAGAAGCTCAAGACAACCCTGACTACAGCTCCAATGTTGGTGTTGCCTACAGATTCCGGATCCTATACAGTCTATTGTGATGCTTCGGGGATTGGCCTTGGGGCAGTGTTGATGTAGGACGGTAGGGTGATTGCCTACGCGTCCAAGCAGTTGAAGGTGCATGAGAAGAACTATCCAGTTCATGATCTCGAGTTAGCAGCGATTGTTCACGCCCTGAAGATATGGTGTCATTATCTATATGGTGTGAGATTTTCACTGATCACCGGAGTTTGCAGCACATATTCAAGCAGAAGGACCTCAATTTGCACCAGCGTAGGTGGTTGGAGTTACTCATGGATTATGACATCACTATATTATACCACCCGGTGAAGGCCAATGTGGTGGTCGACGCCTTGAGTCGTCGGGCGGAGAGTTTGGGGAGTTTGGCATATCTTCATGCAGCTAAGAGGCCCTTAGACTTAGATGTTCAGTCCTTAGCCAGTCAGTTTGTGAGGTTGAATCTTTCTAAGCCTTGCCGGGTATTTGCTTGTGTGGTTGCTCGATCTCCCCTTTATGACCGTATTAGATAGCGCCAATATGATGATCCTAACCTTCTGGCTCTTCAGGGTAGAGTTCGGCGGGGTGATGCTAGGGATGTCACTATTGGTGATGACGGCGTGATGATGATGTAGGGCCGTGTCCGTGTGCCCAATGTAGATGGGCTTCGGGAGTTGATTCTGGAGGAGGCCCATAGTTCGCGGTATTCCATCCACCCGGGTACCGCAAAGATGTATCAGGATCTGAGACAACACTATTGGTGGCGAAGGATGAAAAAGGATATAGTGGAGTTTGTAGCCAAGTGTCTTAATTGTCAGCAAGTCAAATGTGAGCATCAGAGACCGGGAGGGTTACTTCAGCAGATCGAGCTTCCAGAGTGGAAGTGGGAGCGGATCACCATGGCCTTTGTGGTTGGACTTACTCGGACTTTGAGTAAGTATGATGCTATTTGGGTGATTGTGGATCGGCTGACCAAATCAGCCCATTTCATTCCAGTGTTGACCACATATTCCTCAAAGAGATTGGCTGAGATTTATATCAGGGAGATTGTCCGATTCCACGGTATTCCAGTATCTATCATTTCAGACAGAGGTACACAGTTCACTTCACGGTTCTGGAGAGCCGTTCAACAAGAGTTGGGCACCAGGGTGGAGTTGAGTACAACCTTCCACCCTCAGACGGATGGGCAGTCCGAGCGCACAATTCAGATTCTTGAGGATATGTCGTGTGCCTGTGTGATGGATTTTGGAGGGTCATGGGACCGATACTTTCCACTTGCAGAGTTTGCTTATAATAACAACTACCAGTCCAACATTCAGATGGCGCCGTATGAGGCTTTGTATGGTAGGCGGTGCAGGTCTCCGGTGGGATGGTTTGAGCCGGGCGAGGCCCGATTGTTGGGTACAAAATTGGTCCAGGATGACCTGGACAAGGTGAAGGTGATTCAGGAGAGGCTTCGCACAGCTGAGTCCAGGCAAAAGAGCTATGCGGACCGGAAAGTTCGTGATTTGGCATTTATGACTGGTGATCGTGTATTGCTTCGGGTATCGCCTATGAAGGGCGTCATGAGATTCAGGAAGAAGGGTAAGCTGAGTCCGAGCTTTATTGGCCCTTTTGAGGTATTGCAGCAGGTTGGGGAGGTTGCTTATGAGTTGGCCTTGCCTCCCAGCCTAGCAGGTGTTCATCCGGTATTCCATGTCTCTATGCTCCGGAAGTACCACGGTTACCCGACTCATGTTTTGGATTTCAGTTCAGTCCAGTTGGACAAGGACCTATCATATGTTGAGGATCCTGTAGCTATATTGGATAGACAGGTCAGAAAGCTTAGGTCAAAGGATATCGCATCAGTGAAGTTCCAGTGGATGGGTCATCCGGTCGAGGAGGTTACTTGGGAGACCGAGCAGGATATGCGCAGGCAGTACCCTCATCTTTTCACAACTTCGGGTATGTCTCTATACTCGTTCGAGGACGAACGATTTTCTTAAGAGGGGGAGAATGTAACGACCCGGTCGGTCGTTTTGAGATTTAGCGCCCCAATACCCTAATAATTGTTTTTCCCATGTCTATTACTGCTTTTGGGACTTGTCGGAACGTTGAGTGGTGAAATTCAGAGAGTTTTTGGACACATAGTCCTTATATGTGAGTATAACCTTTAGAAATCGGGTCGTACATGGAACTGTGTGAAGACGGATCCGTAATGGAATTTCGTCGACTCCGTTAGCTCCGTTGGGTGATTTCGGGGTTAGGAGCGTGTTCGGAATATGTTTTCGAGGTCTGTAGTAGATCTAGGCTTGAATTGGCGAAAGTTGGAATTTCGGCGATTTCGGCCGATAGGTGAAATTTTGATATCGGACTTGGAATGAAATTCCGAAAGTGACAGCAGGTCCGTAGTGTCATTTATGACCTGTGTGTAAAATTTGAGGTTATTCGGATGAGTTTTGACGTGTTTCGGCATCAAATGTTGATTTTAGAAATTTCATAAGTTCTTAGGCTTGAATCCTTGCATAATCGGTGATTTTGATGTTATGAGATGTGTTTTGAAGGCTCGACTAAGTTTGAATGAAGTATTAGGGTTGGTTGGTAGGTTTGGTTGAGGTCCCGGGGGCCTCGGGTGTGTTTCGGGTGCTCAAACGGGCATTTTTGACCTTAGGCACTTTGCTGATTTTTCTGGTTTTTGCCGTAGCAGTTTTTCTTCACTACGATCGCGTGAATGTATCTGCGATCGCGTAGAGTAAGTGGGGGAAGGCCTTTATTTTGTTCACCGCGATCACATCAAGAGGTTCGCAATCGCGTAGGTTGGTCAACTGAGTCACTGCGATCGCATAAGCCATGTCGCGATCTCATATAATACCTTAAGCATGCGGGAGATAAGTATTTGTTCTACGCGGTCGCGTGAAGCCAACCGCGATCGCGTAGCGTAGAGGAGTTGAAGTCCGCGATCCCGTGCAGTACTCTACGATCGCGTAAAATCATTTTGGGCGCGTGTGAGGAAAACTCATCGCGATCGCGACTGTAAGTCCGCGATCGCATAGAGCAAATAGCTGGGTAGACATTTAAAGACCCAATTTCGAGGGTTTAAGCCATTTTTCACATTTTTGAATTGGGGAGCTCGGGAAGTGAGATTTTTGGAGAGTTTTTCACC
Organism: Nicotiana undulata; assembly: GCA_005239495.1. Classification (NCBI taxonomy): domain Eukaryota; kingdom Viridiplantae; phylum Streptophyta; class Magnoliopsida; order Solanales; family Solanaceae; genus Nicotiana; species Nicotiana undulata. Next base: position 3,648 of record ML296940.1, on the reverse strand, counting down.
TGGGCAACTTGGGTAAGTGATTTCTATCCGATTTAGACTAGTTTCCATGAATTCTCTCTTAAATCTAGCCTTTAAATTCGAATTTTTGGTGGAAAATTTGGAAAAAATGGGATAAACTTCCTACGCCGAATTCTTGAGTTTTGATTGGGATTTTAACATCTGATTTGAGAAATTCTTATAGGACTAGAATCATGAAAGAATGAGTGTCCGAAATTTATAATTTTTACCCGATTTCGAGACGTGGGCCCGGGGAACTTTTTGGGCAATTTTCCAAATTTCGCGTATTAGCTTCAAACTTATTAGCTATTTTGGTTCCTTGAGTTGATATTTACTTTATGCAATCGAATTGAATAGATTTGGGCCACCCGGATTCAGATACTCGTGGCAAGAGCGTGGTATTGTGTTGATTAGCACATTCGAGGTAAGTGGCTTGCCTAACTCTGTGTTGGAGACTTCCCCTTAGGTTGTTTTGATACTGTTTTGTTATATGGGCTACGTGTACGTGAGGTGACGAGTACGTACACGGGTCAATGTTGCTAAAACTCCATTTTTTCTTTCATGACTTACATCATTTCCCCCCTATTTCATCGTTTCATGTACTAACTGTGTAGTTTAGCTTAGGAATAAGCATGTCTACCTGTTTTACTTGAGTTTCTCCTATTTGTTACTAATTGCACCCTGTTTAGGTAGTTTTATCCGTATTTTCCTGTGATTCTTTCTGAACTGTTCAAATAAACTATATCCAGTATTCATTCGCATTGCATATTTAAATTGGGACTACGGACTAGATTCCGGGAGCTTTCCCTCTGTACTGCATTGCATATTTAAATTGGGACTACGAACGATATTCCGGGAGCTTTCCCCCTGTACTGCATCGCATATTTAAATTGGGACTACGGACTAGGTTCCGGGAGCTTTCCCCCTGTACTACATTGCATATCTAATACTGTGAGATACGTTGTGCTAAGCCGAGGGCTCCCTTTTACTATTTCTTTCAGCTTACTGTTTCTACTATTTTTGCTTTAGCTTATTATATATCTCTGTGAAATTTCAAACTATTTTATTATAAACACACGGTAGAGCCTTAACCTGACCTCGTCACTACTTGACTGGGGTTAGGCTTGACACTTACTGGGTACTAATTGTGGAGTACTCATGCCCTTTCTTGCGCATGTTTTCCATGTGCAGATCTAGGTACTAGCACCCAGTATCGTGGCTAGGAGTCATTCTAGTAGCTGTCAGAAGACCGCGAGGCAATTCTGTCGCGTCTGCAGAATCCCACGAGTCCTCTTATACTCTAGTATAGGCATAGAGGACCTATGTACCTTCTACTATTTTATTGTATAGAGCTACATTTAGTACATAGCTTGTGATTTTCGTGACATTCCGGGTTTTGGGAAGTAAAAAATTGTATATGCCGAACGACTAAATTATGTGTTTTCTTCTTCTTCTCTATTTCAATTATTAAATTGCTTTTATTTTCCGCAAGTTTTAGGCTTACCTAGTCGTAGAGACAAGGTGCCGTCACGATACCCAACGGAGGAAAATTTGGATCGTGACAGAGATTGCCTTGTTATTGAAAATCCTACCCATTGGGATCAAAAGCAGAAACAAATAAAGTAGTTTAGTTTAAGGGTGTCAAACGAGCCGGGTTGACCCGTTTTCGGATTGGCCCAGATCGGTTGAAACCGAAATCGGACCGGTACAAAGGGGATCGGGTGGGCTGGGTAGAAGGGGTAAGGGGGGGTTGGGCCATTTACATTTTTTCTACCGGTCAAACCCGGTCAAAGTGAACAGCACTTACCGGATAAATTGGCCCGGACCGGTTTTAACGGCTAGTTAATTTTTTTTAATTATTTTAAAATTGTTTGGGGCCTACTGGACCGTTGGCAACGGTCACCTGCCAAGGGAGCCGTTTCCCAACGGCTGATTTGCACAAATGGACCTTTTAAAAAAAAGTAACTTTTTTCTAAATTACAAATTTAACCTTTTGTAAAACTTTAAATACACCCCCTCTTCTTCATTTCTTCACTCATCTCTCATTTCTCAATCTTATATTCTCTCACTCAAGTTAAATCATGTCCCGTGATTCTAGAGTGCGCTCATATGTTTGGGAACACTTTGAGCCTGAGGTGGTAGAAGAAAATTAAGAAGTTTACAAAGTAAAGTGCAGGAATTGTGGTCTAATATTAAATCTTCGTCCAAAGTGCACGGGCACAGACTGTTTAAGGAGGCCTATGAAGATTTGTCTTGAGCGTTCACCAGAAATTCGTTTGATTTGAGACAATTTGTGTTATGTTAATATTATTAGACGTATTATGCTTAATGTTTTAGTTTGTTAGATTAATTTGAAGTATTATTAATTTATTATGCAATGATAAGTGCAAGTTTGAACTTTAATTTGAAGTATTAAATGTAAACTTTAATTTGGAAGTTTGAACTTGCAAATTATAAGTGCAATTGTTTTTCATCTTCATTGTATTTTATTATCTTAAACTTTAAATTCTTAATGATATATTCAAATATAAGAATTTTGAAGTCTTTGCATCCTTTATTCAAACACTATTTTTATAAGTTTGTTTTTGTTTATATTTTTACGATAGTTATAACAAATACAAAAAAAATTATTTTACTGTTAACCTGGCCCGGCCTGGCCCGCTTGACCCGTAACTCTTACGGTTTAATTTTTACCCGGATGAACCCGAACCCGTTAAACTCGTTAAGCCCCAACTCGTAACCGACCCGGTTCGTAACCCGTGCGGTTCACTTTTTACCCTACCCAGCCCGACCCGACCCACCCGGTTAACACCCTTAGTTTAGTCAATTGACTTATATTCATATGGGAGGAAGGAGATGGACATCTACGACATGTAAGACTACAAAAATAAAGGCAGAATACATAAGTGGACCCTTAAACTTGGCTTTTTTTGTTATTTGGACACCTAAACATAGAGTTGTTCCTATCAGCCACTCCAACTAAACCCCATATGTGCCAATTAAACACTATCCAAATTGTTCGCCAAAAACTTTAAAAAAAATTAAGTGTGTGTATTACAGTTGCATCTTAACACCCTAAATTTAACAACAAATTGTTCGACATAATTAAAACCTTTCACAATTTCACCCCAAAATAAATTGAAACTCATTTCATAAAATGGAAAACCCGATGTGATGACCCAAAAGGTCATCTTACATAATTTAAGCTATATATGTGTTCTGAGGCTCCGAGAGCCTCCGTTAGTCTCACCTCGATATGCGTGCGCAACCCAGGCGTGTAGCCGGGAAGCTAGTATGTGAAAATTTGATAAAAATAAGTTTTGATAATTAATAAATGAATATAGTTGACTTTGGTCAATATTTTTGGTAAACAGACCCGGACCCGTGATNTGATTCGACGGTCCCGGAGGGTCCGTAGGAAAATATGGGACTTGGGCATATGCTCGGAATCGAATTCCGAGGTCCCAAGCCCGAGAAATGAATTTTTAAAGAAAATTGTTTTCTGGAAATAATAAAGGATTTTGAAAATGAATAATTATGTGAATAACGTGTTACCGGATCCGTATTATGGCTCCGGAGCCCGGAACGGGTTTATTATATATTATGTGACTTATCTGTGAAATTTGGTGTAAAACGGACTTGAAATGAGTG
>ML296938.1:0-51500 GCA_005239495.1 Nicotiana undulata | reverse complement strand
TGTGTTTAAACTTGAATTACAAGACATAAGTCATAATTATATAATATACTTTACAATAAATAGCCTTAGATAATATAATATAAATACATAAAAAATAACCAACGGCTATAATTTCAAAAACTAGCCGTTTGGAAAGTTTAAAAAATAGCCAAATGGCCCCCAAACTGATAATTTAACCCCAAACTTTTTATAATTACACCTTTTCCCTTTTCTCAACTATAAATACCCCTCATTCTTTCATTATTACTCACAGAATCATCAATCTCTCTCTACTCAAATTCTCTATTCAAGTTAAATCATGCCTGGTGGTTCTAGAAATAACCCATTTATTCAAGAACACTATAATGTGGTAGAAGAAAATGAAGAATTTTACATAGTAAAGTGCAAGCACTGTGGTCGTGTCTACACTTGGCGTCCAAAGTTGACCGGCACGGGCTCTTTAAGGAGGCATATAATAAAGAGTTGTCTTAGGCGTTCTCAAGACATTCGTAATGTTATAGTTTCTTAATTTAATTTGAAGTACTATTAATTTATTATGCAATATTAGTGCAAGTTTGAAGTACTATTATTATTAATTTGAAGAAACTTACTATTTTTTGTGTTTAAATATGAATTACAATATTTATATCCCAAAGATTTACAAGAAATTGCCTTACATAAAAAAAATTAAAAAAAAATAGCCCGGGCCTATGTGGGCTTAGGCCCGTGGGGGGCCGGTTCCACCCACATAGCCCGTTTAGCCCGGGCCCGCATAACCCGCAGCCCGTTTGGCCCGGCCCACTTGGCCCGTTTGGCCCGGGCCCGACCCGTTATCCAGCCCTAGTCCTTGAGTTGTTTTACAACCGTAGGGTGGTCGGTGGTATGGATGTGCATACTTGTTACCTTGTGTGGAAGGCCGTGGGAGCATGACCGCGGGAAGATTGCATAAGTGTGGCATGTAGTCACCTGATTGGTTGAAGAATTAGACCAAGTATAAAGGAGTGTAATATTGCTTAATTGAGAATTTATGCCTGGAAGGCGTTCGGCTTAGTTGGTTGTGGATTGTGGGGTGTTTATCTCGGCTATGATGGTTGTCCTCGTGTGTATAAGAAAAAGGAAGCGGGTTGTTTGGACCCAGGTAAGGCTATCAGCCTAGTTCAATGCGAGCAGAATCAACTTGAAGTGAGTGAATGGATTTAAACAAGATTTTGGGCTTCATGCGAGTCAGAGGTGTTCATTTCAGTATGGCACTCCTCAAGGAGGGGTATTGGGATATCAGGTGTTGTCCCGTCTTCGTCAAATTCATGTGATATTGTGATTGTGCCGTGTGAGTTGTGAAACGGCTTGATAATTTCTTATGTGTTGAGGTTCCGCGTAGTGACGAGGTTATGTGAGCAGGATGGCTCCTGAGATTCAGATTATATATCGCACCTCAGTCGTGCTGGAGTTTTGTAGCATATGGCTCTATCAGTCTCCCCAGAATGGTATTATGCACTTAGCGTGCTTGTGACCGATATTCAGTGATTTGTAATACTGAGTAATTCAGCTCCGTGTATATTTCCTTATGTAAATTTTATGATGGGATCGGGTGGTACGCCGCCACGGGTATATTATTTGAATCGGGTTGCACGCCGCAACAGTGTGATGTGAGTAAGGTTCCTATATCTATTTTCTTGTGTTTTACTTCCTATTTCCTGAGGAAAGTTTATATTGTTGTGTGAGTTGAGTAATCTCTTCTTGAGTCATTTCCTTGTGTATCATATTCGAAGTGTGGCCTATTGGCGCATTGTGGCATCGTGTGGGACTGTCAGTCATGTCTGGGGTAATTGGTTGTTTGAACAATTAATACTGAGTGAGACGAGGTCTATGAATCTGGGATCGGTGTGTTAAGATTATGTGAAGCATATTACAGGTAAAATACCAATGTTTGGTTCATAATGAGATGATGATCTAAGTAAAGAGGAAAGATTTCAATGTTTGGATTAACTCTGCAGTCGGTTAGGAATCTCTACACATCTCCTCCATTGTGGTAGTATCGTCATCATTATAGCAGGATGTATGAATATATCCTATAAGGTGCATTGAGAGCATCAGATTCGTAGAATTTTGGCTATTAAGGTTCAGGGAGCGTCATTGTGGTTAGATATTGTTAATGGTTCATGCGGTGTATGGTACTGATTCAGCAAAGGTACGCAGTGTGTTCTGGTGCCTCGTGCAGTAGTTGATTTGGTGTTCATGTAATAGGACAGACCTGGCAGAGGATTCCCAGTGTTGTAATTAAGTTCAGAATTTTATGTGTGGGTAAAGAAGGTTATCTTCAGAGTTTCTCAAGGCTTATGTGTTCAAATGGGTTGTGGCAGCACGGGCAGGTTCACGAGGTGTCGGTCAGAGATTTCACATGTCTCAAGAGGAGCTCTTGGCACGTTCGAGGATGAACGTCTGTTTAAGTGAGGGAGAATGTAATGACCCGACTGGTCGTTCTGCGTTATCGGACCATGTTCCCCTATATAAGTCTTCCCATAGCGGCTTCTTGTGATTTGTGACTTGCGGGGACTGGTGGTTCATGATTTGGTAGTGCTTTGAGCAGTATAGGAACACTTGGTTCCTTAAGGTTGGCCTATTTGGCCAAGTTTGACTTCGGTCAATATTTTTAGCAAACAACCTCGGAATCAAATTCAGACAGTGGCAGTAGCTTCGTATGATGATTTCAGACTTGGGTGTATGCTCAGTATGGGTTTTCAATGACCTGGGAGCGTTTCGGCGCCCGATATAGAAATAAGGATCTCCTTAAATTTGAAATTTGGTTTGGAACGTGATTTTATGATATCGAGGTCCGACTGAAATTCCGAGATCGGGAATAGTTCCGTTATGTCATATATGACTTGTCTGCAAATTTTGAAGTCATTCCGAGTAGTATAGGCCAATTCGGTGCATTGAAATGAATTCTAGAATCTTAAGCTCTTATGCTTGATTCAATTTGGTTTTGGTGTTGAAGTCTGAGTTTCGTTGTTGTTTTTCACGTTCCGGAAGTTCGAGCGAGTCCGTATCATGAATACATACTTGTCGGTGCTTTTGGACGGGGTCCCGAGGGGCTCGGGTGAGTTTTGGACCCCCAGGAGCTAAGTTGGAAAAAAATAGATTTTTGATGTCTGGTTTCCTTCTTCGCGATCGCAGAAGGTGGGTTGCGATCGCAGAGAAGGAATTTGGCTGGGCTGCTGATTGTTCTTCGCGATCGCAGCTTCCTCTTCGCGATTGCGGAAGGTTGGGCCCTTGGCCTTCGCGATCGCATGCCAGTCTTCGCGATCGCGGAAGGCTGGACTCCATGCTTCGCGATCGCAGCCCCATCCTCGCGATCGCATAGTGTCAAGTCATGGCCGGGCACAGTTTCTCTTCGCGATTGCAGGACCTCTGCCGCGATCGCAGAGGTCTGGCCAGTTGGCCTTCGCGATCACAGAGCCCTTGTCGCGATCGCAGTGAAGGAATAACTAGGCAGTCTTATTAAATGTGGGAGTTAGCCTATTTCCTCCATTTTCATCTTCCTCCTCAAGTCTTTAGAGAGCTCTTCAAGGAACCTTCCACCACTGTTATTGAGGTAAGTAAATTCCATGGTTTTGCTAGTTTCAAACATCAATTCCTAGTAAAATTCCCTACTAAATTATCAAAAATCATGAAATTAGGTATTAATTTTAGGGCTCTTGAGGGTTTTATGATTTTACGTTTTAAGCCATGAATTCAAGTAGAAATCACACATTAATGATCCTTAGGCTATGGGTAAGTGATCCCTTCGTGAATTTTCGGAATTTGAATATGCGGACCCGGGGTTGGAATATGAGAATTCTTCAAGAATAGCGATTTTTTTGAATAACTAGGATAATTTCCCACATTGTGCATGCATTGATATTATTGTACACCTTTTGGCTAGTTGCGAGTCCTCGGGTGAAGAGTTCGGAGTTTCGGGCGCATTTGTGGTCCGAGGGATAGATTTGACACGAGGTGAGTCTCCTTTCTAACCTTGTAATAGGGAATTGTCCCCATAGGTGTTCTATGTGTTGTGTGTAATTGTTTGTGGGGGCTACGTACGCACCAAGTGACGAGAGTCCGTGTGTAGCGGCTATTATTGCTATGTCCGGGTAGTTAGGCCCCACATCATGCTATGTCTTCTACTCATAATGAACTATATGTTGCGAGCCCTGACTATATGTGTAGTTTTTGTTCCTCTGACATTTATGGAATTTAAATAATGGAAAAGAAATTATTTTACGGAAAGTAATAGAAAAAGGAATTGTGCCAGTGTCGTGAAATTTTAGGGCCACAGCATGCCTTATACCCTTTCTTGCAAATAACATATATGCTATGAACTTATGATTTTTGCGTGATATTGCTTTTCTTTGAGACTTTATGGAAATTGTGGAATTGAAAGGAATTTATTATGTAAAGTAAGTTTTATACGTAATGTGTGCATGTGACCGCTTCGCAATTTACATTTCGTGAGCGATGTGTGATTTTCCCCACTCTCATAGGGGCGGGCCGTACGCCACGGCGGATTGAAAGGTGCACTTTTGGGACGGGTCGGTCGATCCCCGGCAGTGCACAGAGATGATATAATTAAGAATGCACTTTTGGTATGGGCCGGTCGATCCTCGGCAGTACATGGGCGAAGTTGTACTATGTTATGATATGATTACATTGAAAGACGCACTTTTGGGACGGGCCGATCGATCCTCGGCAGTGCATAGCTATTTTTCCTTATGACTCCGGCCGGTTGTCTTATTCCTGTGTGCGCATGATTATTTAGCATTGTTTTATGGATATTGACTTGTATTGGATAGTTGGGGGAAAGAAAGTGGCCATTGTTATTGTTCCAGTAGTTACTTGGATTTCTATGCTTTATACATAATTGCTGCTCACTGTCTTACATGTCTTCTGCTTTTAATTGTTTTGTCATTGTTGTATCATACTGTTGGACCTTAGTGAGTGTCAAGTCGACCTCTCGTCACTACTTCTTTGAGGTTAGGCGGGATACTCACTAGGTACATATATGTATATGTACTCATGCTACACTTTTTGTGCATTTCGTTGCACAGGTACCCTCATAGTGCAGTGATTGATTCAGAGACTTACTCAGGTTGCATTGTTCCGGTGGTGTTCCACAGCTGGCAGAGTCTCTCTTCTATGTCCCTAAGCTTTTGTCTTTATTACCTTTGTCCAATTTAAATCCTCGGACAAGAGTTGTATAATTGTATAAATTCTTAGAAATTGCTCATGTACTTGTGTCACCGGGTTATGGGAAGGTGTTGGTATTTCTTGTTCTACATTAAGTGGATTTTCTGCCGTATTCAGTTTACGAGAATTTGTTTTATTATTTGATTATAAAAGCAGAAAAAGGCATGATTTTGAAAATGTTAAGCAGGAAGTGGTTTGAGCTAGTTCAGGGATTGGCTTGCCTGACAGTGTGTCCAGCGCCATCACAACCCATAGATTTTGGGTTGTGACATTGAACCATGTCCATCACTGGAGACATAGACACATGCAGAATTAAGGGCACATGAGGTGCACAAGCAGGAGATAAACGAAATCTGTGATCTAAAGAAGATATCTCCTGATCGAAAAGATTGCAAATTGATAAGGAGATGGACTCCTTACTCAGTAAGAAAAGAATCATATAAGGGAGGATTTAGGGAGTTGAGATCAACTAGAACTCTTCCACCAAGGAAGAGTAGCATTCGAATTCTAGTGAATCTCTTTGTCTACTAATCCTATATATTGTTAAGTGTTCTTATTGTACAGGTACGCACAAAAGCAGAAGCTAAACTAGAATTGAGAGCAAAATTACCAAAGCAATTTTGCAAGCAGTTCGTGTGAGAATTAAGTGTGCGACTCTGAAGCTACTTGAACCATCTAGAAGAACCAGTTCCATCTGTTGTCTTTTAGTCTAGTTTATTTGTAGTAGGTTATTACAACTTGTACCTTTCCAGCTTTATCTAGAAGCAATAGTAATAGGTACTGAGTGTTTAAGTTATAGCTAACTTGAAATTTGTCACAAGTAGCTAGAGGCTAGTTTGCTACAAAGGGATTAGACGTAATCCTTAGGTTTAAAAAAAAAATTATTTTGTAAATGATATTTGGCTCATTGATTTAGTGAAGAGTTTGGGAAAATTCTACTGGGAAGTAGGTCGTGGTTTTTTCACCTTTTGAGCCAACTGTTTTCCACGTAAAATTGTTGTGTTCTTTAATTTCTGCATTTATTATTCCACAAACAGTAGGAGTTGGAACACATATAAGAACATGGTCCTTCTATAACTAGTGCACACGAAAATTGGACACCACACAAATCACTCCCCCCCCCCCCTTTTGTGTGGTATTGACATATAGAACATCATCCCTCAAGACGGGGTGTTACTCATATTATTCAGCGGGCACATACTATCATCTCCTACTACCCAATTACTATCTTTAAGTTGTTTACCTAAAGCGCTCTATTTGATTCTAAGTCGTACCCTATGCGTGCACTACCCGTCCCATGCCTATGATCCAGGAGGCATTTGGACCTATATTTTAGGGTGGTTTTAGACCTTAACTAAGGTTGATCAAAAGGAGAAAACTAGGTGACATACAAAACAGTTAGGACTTTCAAATAGGGACAAGTATAGGCTCAAATTATCCTCCACAGCGAATGCACGCAAATTGATTAGCATTAGCAAGTTTTATTAGTTACAAAATCCTATAGGCAGGATATCTATGTGATAAAAAACCAGTTTCTTAATGCGATTATTAGAACCTACAAAGTTTGCCTACTGATTTTAGCATAATATGATTAAGCTTACCAGCATGGTATCTAAGTGTTTTGTGTGATAGTAAATTGTGGCAAGTCACATAAACAGACCTAGAGTTATTTGTTTTACTCCTATAAGCATGATTTTTAGTGAGGATAGCAGCAACAGTGAACATGCATGAATACCTCTTAAACGGACTCAAGCGTGCATGTAACTTCTTCCAGTTTAAATCCTATAGGCATGATTTCTATAATCGAACAATTTTAGAATCCTATAGACATGATTTTATAATCTGAATGAAACGGTATGCAAGCAGAAATTCACACATACATTGAACCATACCATTTCTACGGACATGGTCTGTAACAAAACATAATCAAGACAAACATTAAGCCTATGGACATGGTTACTAGCACATAATGATTGAACACAATAAGACACCTAGAGGCATACAACATTCAACAACATAGCGTTAACCCTATAGGAAGGATTTCTATCCCATATTATAGCAAATATAAAATATGAACTCTTTCCCATTTTACTAATACCCCAATATTGTTATTACAAATAATTATTATAGACCAGAATTTAATGAATGAATTACGAAGTAAGTAAAACTATAGGGAGCCTACATCAGGCCCAAATATACTTGGACAGGACATGCCTTCAATTCACAGTAGCTCCAAAAGCCCATGTTCATAGATACACAATAACCAATAGTGAATGATTCACCCATGTTTCAAGGATAAGCATACAGAACTCAAATCTCTAGTGTGTCAGAGTTTCCAAGGGCTTAAGGAACCCAAGGCAGTGCTCACACTAGAGAAATTACCTGAAATAGTTCAAGGAAGACTAGGCACCAAATCGTAGTGTGTTAGAGTTCACAAGGGTCTCATATGAACCATGAGTAGTGCTCACACTAGGGAGGCCAAATGACATAACCTAAATAGCTTTCAGTCAGCAAAGAATGAGGATTTAGTAGATTAGGATGGGATTAGGGAATACATTTAGGGACAGAATCACACATAGAACACATACAAACAAATAGCAATACATATTTGAACCTAAGCATACTTAATCAAAATTTAGGAATTAACAAAGTCACATGCTAATAAGGCCAGTTCATAAACATGTTTACAGTGATAACAGAGACTTCAGATCAGACTAAGTCATAGAAAGAAAACACATTGCTTAGCAGTAGGTCAGGAACTTATTAAGACAATTTAATAAAGGTATCATGACGTACTGAGAACATAACTGAATAGGCCTTAACAGGTTCAACAAACTAACATTATAAATCTGTTAAGGCTCACATTTAGTCATGGCTAATCTAGTCCTTAGGAAAAGGTATGAAAGCATATTTAACTCTAAAAGATAGTCCTCAATAACACAAAGTTAGGAAAATTTCATTAATCAATCAAACTAAGTTCAGCATGTCTTAACTACAGGTAATAACATTTAGGATAACATGGCCTTATGGCAGTAATACATTGAGAAAATAATCATAATGAAAGGAAAGAAGATTCAATAACTCAGTAGTTAAGATGAATAGGGAAAAGGAATTCAACAGTATAGCAAATTGCACCAAACTGAAGCAAAAAGATTTCTGGCCTTGGCTTTCAGCTGGCCAGGAATCAAAACACAGAATATTATTGCTCAAGAGAGAGAAAAAGTACACAACTTTTGGTATATAGTAGTGAAAAGGTTTTTTTGAACTCCGAATCTTCTTTTCAAATTGTCACGACCCAAACCGATAGGCCGCGACGGGCACCCGGTACCTTACTCAATCGAGTACCAACGTAACATATCTATCAAATAATTTTATCTTAGGTAAATGAATCGGAGTAAAGCATGAGGGAATACAAACTTATACATATGAAGTACGGGCCTATAAGACAAAAATAACCCTTCGTATACTGAACATAGGCCGACAAGGTCATACAATCTTTTACGTACATGACATCTGTCTACAAACCTCTAAGAACACGTAATTTTCCTAAAGGTCGGCACAGAGTCCCGCCATACCAAATAATACACGTCTAAATAAAGACCATCTTGGCTAAAAAAATTTCTTAAGTGATTAGAATTAACGTAACTTAGAAATGGGAAGCTTGAATGAATCTCTTAGAAATGATGTTACTAAGGTATGGAACGTTTTGTTGAAATTCTAAGAGATTAGAATTGTCATTCCTAACATAAGCTTTTAGAGGGATTACATTACTGTAGTTTATGGAAAGTGTTTGTGAGAATTAAATGTATTGAAAGCTTATAAGAATGTCTAAGCATCATCCGTAAGCCTTTTTTGACAAATTTATGCACTTTTCTCCTAGTTATACATAATCATCCTTATAAGCCACCAACACCTCTACACATTCCACATGGTATGTAAGTGTCATCATGTGGGATTTATATGGCTGCCACATCATGCTTAAGAATTATCCAAATTATTATAAATTATCAATTTCTTTAATTAACTTGGTAATTCTCCACTAATCCAATAATTAACCAATTATCCACGTAATTAAGAATTTTCTCAAATTACTTAAAATACTACTCGTTTTTAATACACTTTATACATCATATTGACATGGTCATATGGTACCTTGTATGGTACTAGTACATAAATATCGGGTATTAACGCTCGGCCCATATTTTATCCCAACATGTCAAACTTGGACGAAAATTTAGTTTCTTTGACTTGATTCCCCTCTCACCTTCACAAACTTACTCATCACTTGTTTGAAATAGCATAATCCTTATAATCTCTAAATAATTTTTTCCTTGGACTGATCAATTACCTTACGACAAATTCAGCGTACAATGCTATAGGGTGAAACATCATCGTAATTTAATACTGCGAAGCGTACATCATCGTAATGTAATACTGCAAGGCGTAACATCATCATTATATTGCGGGGCGTAACACAAAGGGGAGTGGGGAGGGGTTCAAATAATGCTGAGATTAGAGCATCGAAAAATAGCTAATTTAAATACTAAGGTAAGTCCTTAAATCGGTAAAATTAGACCCCAAATTTTAGCTGAAGACACACAAAATCAGTAGGAAACAAGGTAAGAAATCATATAAAACATATAATGAACAGACAAAAGATTATTATAAAAAAAAAATACTGAATTTAACTAGATTTGGTTCAAGTAAAAGGGTATGAAACTCTAAGTTTAGGTAAAACACAAAATCGACAGAAAATAAAGGTAACCAACATATATTAGCACAAAAATAAACATAGATAGAAAATTATTCAAAAGGAAACCTAGAATCGAACCAGATTTGGTTCGAGTAAAAGGCTCTGAAACCCTAAATTAGGTATGTGAAGGGAATCGACAATAGTAAGCAGATCCACAAGTAATAGAATGAATATAGACGGAAAAATGCCAGAAATCAGAGTTTGAACCCGTTTTAGGTTTGAATCAAAGAAAATCTGGAGTCCTAACCTTTAGGGATTAGTACGAATCAAGCGATATATGAGAGAGTCGGTGACAATAATGTGTTCGGACTCAAGGTTGTCCAAATTCAAGAGGTAAACATAGATTTTGACAGAATCAAAGTGGGGTACTTGCCATGTAAAAATACCCAAATTTAGGTCCGAATTCAATTAAAAATGGGGCGAGATTTTAAATACCCAAATTTAACCAATAAATAATTTGTAAAAATAATAGATAAACAATAAAAATATTATTTATGCATAAAAATAAATAAAAACAATTATTTAACATTATAAAAATATAAAAACTTATTTTTTCATAAATAAAGTAATTATAAGTACATATAGGCTATTATTGCAAAATGTGTAATTTTAGCTTTTAAAATGCGAATGTAATTATAACCAATGTACTAAAATATTTAAAACCTAATATGGGTATAAATGATGAGTTTATATGATAAAATCATCATAAAAAATAATTTAAAAAGTGATTAATTGTTATTTATATAATAAAAATATAGAAATAAATTGATCTAAAGTCTTCAAAAATTATAAACAATTATGAAAAATGCTTGTTCACGCTCGTAAATTAAATGATGATGCATATGCGCTATTTTGAAAGTGTGTGTATGTGTATATATATATATATATATATATTAAAAAATATGAAGGAAAAATTGGGTATCAACAGAGCCTTGTATAACCTGAATAAACTCGGAGGAGTTTAAGACTAGGAGTAATTGGAAAAGAAGGGAATGTTATCCTGGTAGTAGGATAAGGATGTAATTGTGATAAATGATAAGTGGATGACATTTAGGCCTTCGATTGAGTAATGATTTAGAGAAAAGGAATTTCATGAATCTCAGAGGATTAGAATACCCAAATAAGATGAACTACATTGGGATGTTATGAAAAATGCCCGATCACGCTTGTAAATCAAATGATGATGCATATGCACTATTTTGAGTGTGTGTGAATATATATATATATATATATATATATATATATATATTCGAAAATTATGAGGGAAAATTGGGTATCAACAACTGCCCCTCTTTACCCGGACGGATGAAAGAGTTGTCGGGTAAAGAAAATGACCACCGATTTTGACCGAATGGGATGTTTTGAGAAGTATAGGCCGCACTCTGGTCTCTGAGCTGCCTACATATCCCTGGTTTTATAGGAATCAGGCCATGTATAGTTCTGGATCTGACGGTGGAATAAACCGATGGAATTGTTGTAAGAACAGACTGAATATTCTGGATGGGACAACTCAGTATTGAGATAGGTTACGGATATTTGAGTGGGCATCAGGCGAGGATGGGTAACGGACGGTGATCGGTTAAGTTTGAGATAATTTAAGGATATGAATGTTGACTGGGAGCTGGAGCGAAGATTGCTCCCGTTACGAGAATAGTTACTTCCCGGATTACTTGCAAACTCAAAATACGATGCATGCATATAGATTATCGCATAAATTTAAACTTAATGAAAATTCCCTTTGGACCATGGAGATCGTCTTTGGCCGGTGAGGATGACGTCCTTAGACCATGACGTCCCGGGCCATGAATTGTACGGTAAATAATTCTCAGGCCATGCAATGATGTTTTCGGGCTATGAAGATGGTGCCTATGAACCATGATGCCTTTGAATTGTAACGACCCGATCGCTCGTTCCGAGAGTTTAGCCCCGTTTTCCGCATTTCTACTTCATTTTACTGTGGTTCAGATCTTTTGTGTTGTGTTAGGTTGATAGGTTCAGGTTAAGACTGGTTTTGAAGAGAAATGAGACACTTAGTCTCTTAAGTTGGTTAATTAGTTGGAAAAGTCAACCGAAAGTTGACTTATAGGCAAATGATCTCGGAATTTGGTTTTTATGGCTCGGACAGCTTCGCTAGGTGATTTGGGTCTTAGAAGTGTGTTTGGAATGTTATTCGAAGGTCCGCGGTAGAATTAGGCTTGAATTGGCGAACTTGGATTTTTGGCGATTTCCGGTCGACAGTGGAAAATTAGCTATCGGGGTCGGAATGGAATTCCAGAAGTTGGAATAGGTTTGTAGTGTCATTTGTGATGTGTGTGCAAAATTACAAGTCATTCGGACATGGTTTGGTTTGTTTCGGCATCATTGGCGAATTTCGGAAAGTTTAGAAATCTTTAGGCTTGAATTCAGGGTTAATTTGGTGTTTTGATGTTGTTTTGAGAAATTCGAAGGTTCGACTAAGTTCGAATGATGTTATGGGATGTGTTAGCATGTTTGGTTGTGATCCCGAGGGGCTCGGGTATGTTTCAGATTGATTTCGGGCTATATTTCTCTATGATTTTAGTGCTGGTGTGATTCTGTTATCTGGTGTCTCTGCTCTTCATCGTGATCACGGAGGGAAGGATGCGATCGCGTAAGGGAAGGTTTGAGGCTGCTTGTTTCTCCTTTGCGTTCGCGAACATGGGTCCGCGTTCTCTATCGCATAGCGTGTGGCAAATGGAGCATCACGTTCGCATGGGTGAGCATGCGTTCGCGTAGTGTTGGATATGAGCTGGGGTGTCAACAATGCTTAGCGCGATTGTGGGTGGTGTTATGCGATCGCATAAGGTTAATTGTGGGGCAACATTTTTGTGATTCGCGATTGCGAGGATATTTACGCGATTGCGATGAAGAAATGCCCGGGCAGAATATTTAAAGTTTAAAATCGAAGGTTTAGTCTAAAATTCCAAAATTTGAATACAGAGCTCGGGAGAAGGGGATTTTGGAGGGGATGTTTAGTAGAGTGATTGTGGTAAGTGTTCTTCAGTCAAACTTGGTTAAATTTCATGATTATGTCTTGATTTTTATCACTTAATTTGTGAATTTGGGGTGAAATTTGGGGGAAAATGGAAGAGAATTGGAGAGTTGATTTTGGGGTTTTGGATGACCACTTGATGTCGGATTTTGATGAATTTGATATGGGTAGACTTGTGAGTGAATAATGATTTTAGTTTTGTGATTTTTATCAGATTCCGTGAGGTTGGCCCGGGGGTCGGGTTTGACCAACTTCAAGATTTGTGATGTAAATTGATAATATTAATGATATAATACTGATTTTGGATAGATTCGGGACGATTTGAAACTGAGTTGAGTGCCAAGGGCATCCCGGAGTAGATTTTCGTCTGGTTTGAGGTGAGTAACGCTTCCAAACTTGGTTCTGAGGGTTCGAAACCCCGAACTACGTGTTATGTGATTAAAATTGGGTGACACACATGCCAAGTGACGGGCATGCAGGCGTGCACCGTGAGACTTGTGACCTGGTTCATTCCATGGCACAATTTATTGGTTCTTTCTTGTTGATATATGTGCTTCTATCAATGTGACTAATGTGAACATGCTAGAAATCATGCTAAATACTATTTTAAGGCTTCACGCCGATACTGTTGAGACCCGAGCGGTCGTCTTAATGCAAACTGTGCATTGACGACTTGTGTTTTCCATGGCTGAGGTGTGAGATGTGATTTTAGCATTTTGATAATGGGCCAGTCTGGAGGACGTGAGGTCGGGTTTTGTCAGTGGCTTGAATGCTGAGATTTCGATTGTGTGAGCACGTGCAATTGGGACTTATATGTCCGTTTGTGTCCTTATTAGTGGGATTTTGTGACTGGATGACTACGTGGTGAGTGTGATTTGATGGTGAGATGTGTTAAGATTACTTGATTAATAATAATAAGAATTGGCTGGAGATGTAGAAAGAACTATTGAGTGTTTGACTCCTGTTTTGAGTTGGCATATGGCCTCGAGTTGTGAGTGAATTGAAGGACCTCTCATGTAAGTTTAGTGGTGGAGTGAAGTAGATCTTTCTGCTGTGTTATGAGTTCCTGGTGATGTCTTTTGGGCTGACCAATGCCCTAGCAGCGTTCATGTATTTGATTAACAGTGTATTCCAACAGTATTTGTACTCCTTCGTGATTGTATTCATTGATGGCATCCTGGTGTACTCACGTAGCCAGAAGGAGCATACTCATCATTTGAGGATGGTATTATAGAGATTAAGGGAGGAGAAGCTTTATGCAAGTTCTCTAAGTGTTAATTTTGGCTCAGTTCAGTAGCATTTTTGGGGCACGTGGTGTCCAGTGAGGGTATCCAGGTAGCCAGACGCTTGTGGAGAGAGCTTTCAAAAACTCAAGATTGCGTTGACCACAGCTCCAGTGTTAGTTTTGCCATCAGCTTCTTATTTTTATACCGCGTATTGTGATGCCTCCAATGTAGGCGTTGGTTGTGTTTAAATGCAGAAGGGTAAAGTGATTGCGTAATATCTATGATTTTAGGAAGAGTATAGAGAGATATCAGTTTGAGGCTAAGCACGTTGGGTTATCTCCCGTGGGGTGTCCAGAGGTTGTGTGATCCTTATGTTGTTTTGTAGCAAGTCCTCCCTTACCAGTAAATGACATATGTTGCAATTTGAGTTTAGATCGTTTATGGAAGTTGGCACGGCTATTACAATGGTGAATGCGAGATTTGTAGATAATTTGAGATATTAGATGGTTTGTGTTATATGAGCTTATGAAGGATTTAGTTGAATCTCACTATGGTATTGTGGCGGTGTTAGCGTATGGGCATTATGATTAATTGTTTGTCTTGAGCTATGGCTTTGATCCAAGTGGGGAAGTCTGCTAATTATAAGTTGGTTGCATGATTATTTGGTGTATTTGTTTCAGTTCGAGGTATACTAGTGAATCTGTTATAATTTGCAGAGGTGGGGTTTGAGAATAACTCAAGTAATGGAAACTTTTGGATAAATAGGACAACTTGGTAGTAGGTCGGATCAGCATGGTAAGGGATATGATTAGTTTGTTGGGTGTTTATGAGGTAATGAGTTTTTACAGGTGTATCGTGGCAATGCCCATGGGTTTTGGTGACCTGCGTAGCTTGGTTGAGTTAGGAGGATTTCGTCCTTGCGGTTTGGTGTTGTACAAATGGAATTTAGAGAGTTCTTGATGGTTTCCACCATGGTTAGAGATGTTTATTTTCTACTGGCGTGAGGAGCATGTGATGTATAATGATTTTGCTTCTAGATGGGATCAAATGGAAAGTTCTTGGCTAGTTGAGTACGTAGTTTCTTGTGGATCGAAAGGGATTATGAAGATCTCATATTTATCATAGGATTTCATGGTGTAGGCGGTATGTTGTGTAGGGTTGAGATTTGCATGTGTGAGGTCATGGTTCAGTTCTAGAAGGAAGGTCATAAATTCTTAGGCAGCACGGGCAGTTTCAGATGATTAGGTAAATGATATCACTAATTGGTGTGGCATGATGATGGTATACATTTCAGAATGGGCAATGTGTTTGAGTTAAGGGTGTTTCATTGGTATTGTGGCGCTCTCTGGTTGGATCATATGTTGATATTCAAGTTTGCTTGGTGCCACAGAAGAATTATCGGGGTATCCCTCATGGAATGATTGAGTATTAGATGTGTGTTAAATATTCGAGCAGTGGAGTTAGGATCAGATATGAAGATTCGTGCAATTCATGGACTTCGAGACTGAGAGTTCTCATAAACAAGTTATTTTGTGGTTGTGGACAATGAAGATGCGACCAGAGCTAGTCAGATGTTATTGTGTGCCATGATTTAGTCATTGTGAACTTTCGGAGAGTTATCTATCTATTGTGGGTGACCAGAGTTGATTTAGGGTTCATTGGTAGGCCCAGTATGGGTGTGTGTTCTGCATTGGGTCGGAATTATTGACTCCAAATTGCTATTGTTGAGGGATATACCATTTGATTGTCATTGAGCTATTCGTGTTATGGAGTGATCTATGAGTTACCCTTCGGTGTTGCGAGGGGTTGTGATTGTTGGCTATATGCACATATGGCGCAGTTCTATTTGGGCTTCATAGCGGGATATGAATAAGGTAAGTAATTGGGTATTGCGGGATGGAGATGTATTGGTTATGTTCTTGCGGGTTCGTATGGCATGGTATCGTCCGATTCCCCGTGGTTATGACAATGCACCTTGAGTACTTGATGTCGAATTGCGCATGATCATTGATAATGAGAAAGGTGGCTTGAAGTATTTCATGTGGACCAGTGTTTGTATGGGATCATGCACTGTAGCAGAGTTATGTATAGATATGATCCTTGGTGTCGGATTCGTGTGTTTTGGTTCTACTATGTGTGCCAGGCTCTTAGCGGGGTGTTATGATGGTACTTGTTAAACTGGCGGGATAGTCCTCTCATGTGAATCTTTTCTATGATTTGAGTATGTTGGGATGTTGCTATTGGGTGCACGAGTTGCACAGATTATGGCTTTGGATTGTATTGATGTGTCATGTCATCAGGGTGGTCGTGTTGGATGAGAAGAGGTCGTTGGACCTAGAATGAATAATATCAGAATTGACTACCGCATGGTTGGAAGGATAATATCGAAAGTCGGCTTAGAAATCTGCTATAGTTCCTGTCGGAGAAGGGGGGAGCTCCATGATTAGCTGATCGGATGAATGGTTACTAGTTTCTGCGTATTTCTTTCATCATTGGCAGTATATGGAAGAGTTAGAACGAGGCTTTGCTTGATAAGAGGTTATTTACCGGTATTGGTTTGCTATAAGCAGCTATTGTGATTAGGACTTATCGCCATGAGTATTTGAGTCATGTGGTATACCATGTGATTACATCTTGGGTTACGGATATGGCTTGATACAATGTGTTCAGACTTATTCAGTTTATAGATGTGGGATTTTGATCTTACAGGTTATTTCAGAAGTGGAAAGTTTGTTCTAAGGTTTATGGGTTAGGTTGGATTGCTAAATTTCAGCTATGTTGTGCTATCAGACCTATATGGGATGGGGTGACATGGGATCACCCCCGGGTATGTGCATGGCAGGTTGAACAGATATTGTGATGGTTTTGGAACAATTTTGGGAACGTCAAGGACGAACGTATGTTTAAGTGGGGGAGAATGTAATGACCCGATCGGTCGTTCGGAGAGTTTAGCCCCATTTTCCCCATTTCTGCTTCATTTTGGTATGGTTCAGCTCTTTTATGTTGTGTTAGGTTGATTGGTTCGGGTTCAAAGTGGTTGTAAAGAGAAATGAGAAACTTAGTCTCTCAAGTTGGTTAATTAGTTGAAAAAGTCAACCGAAAAATGACTTATAGACAAATGATCTCGGAATTTGGTTTTTATGGCTCGGATAGCTTCATTAGGTGATTTGGGGCTTAGGAGTGTGTTGCGAATGTTATTCGAAAGTTGGCGGTAGAATTAGTCTTGAATTGGCGAAATTGGATTTTTTGCGATTTCTGGTCAGCAGTGAAAAATTAGCTATCGGGGTCGGAATGGAATTCCAGAAGTTGGAATAGGTTCGTAGTGTCGTTTGTGTTGTGTGTGCAAAAGTTTAGGTCATTCGGACGTGGTTTGGTTGGTTTCGGCATCATTGGCGAATTTCGGAAAGTTTAGAAATCCTAAGTCTTGAATTCGGGGTAAATTTTGTGTTTTGATGTTGTTTTGAGTGATTCGAAGATTCGACTAAGTTTGAATGATGTTATGGGATGCTTTGGCATGTTTGGTTGAGGTCCCGAGGGTCCCTAACGTGTTTCGAATTTATTTCGGGCTATATTTCTCTATGATTTCAGTGTTGGTGTGATTCTGTTATCTGGTGTCTCTGCTCTTCATCGCGATCGCGGAGGGAAGGACGCGATCGCGTAAGGGAAGGTCTGAGGCTGCTTTTTTCTTCTTCTCATTCGCGAACATGGGTCCGCGTTCGCATAGGGTGTGGCAAATGGAGCATCGCGTTCACCTGTGTGAGCATGCGTTCACGCAGTGTTGAATCTAAGCTGGGGCATGATGGTTACCTCTTCGCGTAGTTGTGCCAGCAGTGCTTAGCGCGATCGCGGGGTGGTATTACGCGATCGCGTGAGGATAATTGTGGGGAAACATTTTTGTGCTTCGCAATCGCGAGGATATTTCTGCGATCGCGATGAAGAAATGCCTGGGCAGAATATTTAATGTTCAAAATCGAGGGTTTAGTCTAAAATTCCAAAATTCCAATAGAGAGATCGGAGAAGGCAATTTTTGAGGGGATTTTCCGCAGAGCGATTGGGGTAAGTGTTCTTCACTCAAACTTTGTCTAATTCCATAATTATGTCTTGATTTTTATCATTTAATTTGGGAATTTGGGGTAAAATTGGAGGAAAATGGAAGAGAATTGTAGAGTTGATTTTGGGGTTTTAGATGACCTTTGATGTCGTATTTTGATGAATTTGATATGGGTAGACTCGTGAGTGAATAAGGATTTTAATTTTGTGATTTTTATCGGATTCCGATACGTGGTCCCGGGGGTTGGGTTTGGCCAATTTCGGGATTTGTGATGTAAATTAATAATTTTGATGTGGGCTTCGTTCCTTTAGCATATATTAATGATATAATACTGATTTTGGATAGATTCGAGGCGATTTGAGGTCGAGTTGAGTTGCAAGGGCATCGCAGAGTAGATTTTCGTCCGGTTTGAGGTGAGTAATGCTTCCAAAATTGGTTATGAGGGTTTCGAAACTCCAAACTACGTGTTATGTGATTAGAGTTGGGTGACACACATGCCAAGTGATGGGCGTGCAGGCATGCACCGTGAGACTTTTGACATGGTTTATTCCATGGAACAGTTTATTTGTTCTTTCTTGTTGATATATGTGCTTCTATCAATGTGACTAATGTGAACATGCTAGAAATCATGATAAATACTATGTTAAGGCTTCACGCCAATACTGTTGAGACCCGAGCGGTCCTCCTAATGCAAACATGCTAGAAATCATGCTAGATATTATGTCAAGGCTTCACGCCGATGCTGTTGAGACCCGAGTGGTCGTATATTACTTTAATCTCATGTGTTTCATCGATATTATATACTCAGTCCTGTTATTGCATATCATATCATGTCTCAGTCTCAGTTATTGTTGTTTTGCACATTATTTCATTGATTCAGGCTAGTTCATGCATTTTGAGCCCATGTGAGCGAGACTGGAGAGTGGTGTGTGAGTGAGGCCAAGATCCTGTTATTGATTGACAAATATGGGACCGGGCTGCACGCCGCAGCATGTTATATTGATTATGCCTGGATTTGGCTTGTGTTAGCGCTTGGGCTGTAGGAGCCCCTCCGGAGTCTATAACACACCCCCAGTGAGTGTAGTGATATTGAGGGATGGATCTTCCCTGGACATGGATCTTGTCCGAAGTGTCTATATTTGGAGATGGATCTTCTCTATGAGGCTGGATTGGTCTGTTTTTCCTCCGTACTGAGCGACTGATGCTGTCGAGCCATATACAGTACCGAGTGGTTGTGAGGTGTAACATTATCGGAAAAAGGATCTTCTCCATAGGGCTGGATCGGCCTTCCTCAGTACTAAGTGACTTGTGTCTGATGTGTATATATATTCTGGGGTGGATCTTCCCTGGGTCATGCGAGCCATATACAGTACTGAGTGGACGAGTATTTGAGAGTGGGAGCACATTGTGCATTTCATATTGTTGATGCATTGGCATGTAGAATACATTGAGTTATATATGTTAAACTGTTCAGAATTGTACTTGTTTTATCACCTTGAGCTGTCTAGTTAACTGAAAGCATGCATAAATTTCTGTACATTGGTTATGATGTAAATGTGGAGGTTTAGTCCGTCACTACCTCTCAGCCCACAGTTTGGGCTTGTTACTTACTGAGTTGGTGTACTCACGTTACCACCTGCACCTTGTGTGCAGATTCAGGTATCTCAGGTCACGATAGTGCCAGCTGATCTTTGTTGTGGTTCATCTCGGAGAGAGCGAGGTAGTTTCTTGGTGATTACAGACCCGCCTTTCTCCTTCCCTATCTTCCTTTGTGTATTTTGTTAGTTATTTCTCAGACAATTGTTTGTCTTGAATTATTTTGACATAGTTGTAGTATGGCTCATGACTTAGTGACACAAGATTTTGGGATTTCTCTTTTTACAGCATTTTGGGTCTGATTTTATCTTTATTTTGGTTTTCCTCTGATGAAAAAAAATGGTAATATTTAAATATTGTTATGATAGAAATCGAATTGGTTAAGAGTGTAGGCTTGCCTAGTTTCACGATAGGCGCCATCACGACCGGGTTAGTTTTTGGTCGTGACATCAATAATGATATGCAACATTAATAGATCCTCAGGCCATGGCATGGCGTCTTCTGGCTATGAGGATGATTCCTTCGGACTATGATGCCTTTGGACAAATTGGATATATATCAACCCATGAGTTGTAGAGATATGATTCTTGAGATAAAACAAGATAGAGCTTAGTCTTGTGTAGAGTTTGGGGAAGAGCTTAGCCCCGAGAGAAGAGAATAATGCAAGGGAATAGAGCAACATTTGTGGTTTTGCAAGGAGAGACAATGCTTAGTCTCGTGCGATGGGAAGGCAATGCCTAGCCTTATGCAGTCCAGGAGGAAGGACATAGCCTCATGCGAGATGGAGACAATGCTTAGTCTCATGCAAGGGGAAGGCATAGCTTAGCCTTATGCAGTTGAGGAGGCAGGCTTAGCCACGTGTAAGATGGAGACAAAACTTAGTCTCATGCAAAGAAAGGAAGAGCTTAGCCTTATGCAACTAAGGAGGGAGGGCTTAGCCTCATGCAAGATGGAGACAAGGCTTAGTCTCATGCGATGGGAAGGAAAAACTAAGCCTTATGTAGTTGAAGAGGCATGGCTTAGCCTCATGCAAGATGGAGACAATGCTTAGTCTCATGCAAGGGGAAGTCAATGCTTAGCCTTATGTAGTTGAGGAGGCAGGGCTTATCCTCATGCAAGATTTGAGGCAATGCTTAGTCTTCTGTAGTGTAAACAATAAGTGATAGCGGTGTATTTCTTAGTTGTATATGAGTTCGGTAGCTTTGTTGTTGTGAAAACAGTGATTCTAAGGTGTCCACGTACTGGCGACTATATCTTGTTCCTACATTCAAATAAAAATCGTGAGTTTTGTGGGTAGGGGTGGGTGGGGTTGGTTCATGCCTTTGTCTGCTTGCTTTGCTTTGCTCCACATTAGAGTCTTGTTTGAGTTACCATGGGTAGCATTTGGCTAAAAATAAAGTTTTCGAAAAATATGCACGCATAGTTATTCAAAACACAATATGCAATTTAAAAATTGATTATATGAACCAGTAACTGCATCATTGTTAGAGACATTGCGACCTTCTTGCCAAAGAATTTTGAGGGTCCTCCTCAAAATTCTGCCCCAGTTATCTAGACGAATTTCTGGCTATTACGCATACGTTTTCGTTGGTTGAACTTGCTTCGGAATTTTGAGGGTCCTCCTCAAAATTCTGCCCCAGTTTCTAACTATGGGGAAAATGGAAATTTTATTGTATTGTGACTGAACCCACAGGGTTGCCTACGTATCCCCTCTTAAACGGGAATCAAGTCAAGCGTAGTTCAAATACATCATATGAAGAAATGAAAACAGTTAAAACATAGTATCTTTTGACTGCATCTGAGTTGATAGGCTTTCGCCAAATTTCTCTATCCATCTCTGCGAGTATGAGTGCTCCTCCTGTTAGTACCCTATGAACCATATAAGGCCCTTGCCAGTTGGGTGAGAATTTTCCTTTGGCTTCATCAGTTATGATGTATTCTGGAACCCCGAATCGACAAACAATATTGTCCCTGACATAATCTACGATGACTTTCTTGGTTACATCTTTGTAAGATGCAGCTTCAACCCACTTGTGAAATAGTCGATGGACACTAGAATGAACCTGTGCTCGTTTGAAGCAGTGGGCCTGATTGGTCCAATGACTTTTCACTCCCCAGGTAGCAAAAGGCCAAGGTTGTGATGACCCAAGGGGTCTGTTTATAAAATTAGACTTCGTTCCATGCTTAAAATCCATAAAAAGACTAGATGTAAATACCTCGATTTGCGTGCGCAGTCCGGGCGTGAAACTCGAAAGCTTTTATGTAAAAATATGAGAAATAGTGATTTTTGGAATTTAAATTTGGTAAAAGTTGACTTTGGTCAACATTTTGAGTAAACGGACCCGGATCTGTGTTCCGACGATCACGGTAGATCGCGGTAAAATATGGGACTCGGGCGTATGCCCGGAAATGAATTTCAAGGTCCCAAGCCTTAGAAATCATATTTTGAAAGAAATTGTTTTGCTGAAATTAAAGAAAAAAAATAATGCTAAAAATCATTGATATCGGGTCCGTATTTTGGTTCCGGAGCTAGGAACAACTTTGTTATGATATTTAGGGATTAACTGTGAAATTTGGTGAAAAACGGAGTTCGTTTGACGTGATTCGGACATCCGGTTGAGAAATTATGAACTTTAAGAGTTTTTGATGAAAATGATGAGTTTTGAGGTTTAATTCATAGATTTACATGTTAGTTTCATGATTTTATCGCACGAGCAAATCTGTATGATGTATTTAGACTTGCGTGCATAATTTGTTTAGAGCCCCGAGGGCTCGGGTGAGTTTCGGGTTGGCCACCGGGTGTTTTTGCACTTGAAAGAATTGTTGGTTTTAAGTTTTTTGGTGTCTAGGTAATTGCTCTGTGCGATCGCATAGGAAAATCTGCGATAGAACAGAGTAAAAATATAAGGCCCTGTGAGTACCCTGTGCGAACACAGACCAGTGGCTGCGATCGCGGAGCACAACCTGACCAAGTTGTGCGATCGCACCTCCTTTAGTGCAAACGCGCTGAGTTTGCAAGCCTGGAGGAGGGGCGGTCAAATACCCTGTGCGATCGCACCCCTCCCCTTGCGATAGAACTGACCAAAAATCCCTTACAATGTGCGATCGCACCACTTTATCCGCGATCGCACAGTTGCCCAGCCCAGCTATTATAAGTACCTTTTAAAAATCGGGCAGACCTTCTTCTTCACCAAAATTTCGAGGTTTTCAGCCCTAAACACGATTTTCTTCAACAATCTTCATCCCTAAGTCATAGGTAATCAATTCTAAACGTTGTTCTTTCAATTCCTTATTATTTTGCATCACTTTTAAAGCAAAAACAAAAAAAATCATGGTAAAAATCTAGGTTTTGGGTAGAATTATAGAGTTTTGTAAAAATCGAATTTTTATATCAAATTAAGCTCGGATTTCAAAACTAATAGCATATTTGGGTTCGTGGGTGAATGGATAAACGTAATTTGGTCCGAACCCCGAGTTTAGACCAAGCATGCCCGGGGTCGGGTTTTCACTTTTTTTGAGAAAACTTAGGAAAAATTATATTTTTCAATAAAGTTAGTTCCTTTAGCATTAGTTAATGATATTAAATTAATTGTGATTAGATTCGAGCAATTTAGAGGTGAATTCAAAAGGAAAAGCCATAAAGAGCAATGAGTGGCCTGCGGAATTGAGGTAAGTGTTTGGCCTAACTTTAGCTTGAGGGAATAGGACCCCCCACTTGTTTGTTATGTGAATTGCATGGGCGTGGTGTATAGGTCCGTGACGAGTATCTATACACCACCCAAGGTGTTTGCTAAAAAAATGATCCCCTTTCCCATTCTCCACTTATTTGATCATTGTCTTAACTGTTACATGTTCATTATTATTTCTACAATTATTTGGCCTTGTTGAATTGTTGTTAATTATTGTTGTGATTGTTTGGAAAGAGTATTGGTTGTTTGAGTTAGTTCCCTCGTGATATAAATATGGCTGAGAGGCTTGATATTGTTTTTATGGAATAAATGTGTATATCTCTTGATACTCTTGTTGGTTTCATGGTTGAGAGGTTATTGATGAAGTCATGAGAAAAATGTAATTTATTATTTATAATTGTTGAAACAAAATTATTGTGAAAGGCTTGGCCTGATTTCTGAAATTTTGAGTAAACTGATATGATATGTCTAGTTGGAGCGGGTTGCACGCCGCAACAAGGAGTGATAAGGGAGGACAGGTGGGATCGGGTTGCACGCCGCAACTGAGTAATAAGGGAGATATTTTCGGGAGGAGCAATAAGGGAGGACAGGTGGGAGCGGGTTGCACGCCGCAACAAGGAGTGATAAGGGAGGATATCTACATTTATATTTTACTGATTTTTCAAGAAAAAGAAAACCAAAGTTTTGAAAAGCTAAAATGTCTATTTTACTACTCTTTAAATATTTTAGTACTATTTTTATTTAAAGTTAAAGTTTGGAACTCTGAGGAGACATTGGAGAATTGGTTATAGCTGAGTTAGTGTAGTTTATTTGGTTGCAACACTTATTTATCTATTTGTTTAGATTTCTTTCTTGCTTATTATTTATTGTTATTATCGATCATATTGTTGAAGCCCGACTTATCCTCGTCACTATTTTGCCGAGGTTAGGCTCGGAACTTACTCAGTACATGGGGTCGGTTGTACTGATACTACACTCTGCACTCTTTTGTGCAGATCCAGGTACTGATCATCAGTAGAGATATTTAGAGCGGATATTCATTCCTTTGGAGACATGAGGTACATCTGCCGGCGTTCGCAGATTCCGAGAGTCTTCTCCTGTTTTTACATACACTGTTTATGTTATTCAGAACAGTTACACTATTTCTTTCAGCCATCATTTGTAGTATTCTTTAGTAGTTCGTGGATTGTGACACCAGACCCTGGGGTAGTCTTAGAGTTATTTATATAATTAGTTCGTGGTTCGTTTCATTTAGTTGGTTATTATCATTATTTTATTTTAATGTTGTTGGGAATTATTTTAGGTAAGTTCATTTGGAATTTATTCATTTATGCCTAAGTAATTAATTAAGGAAGTTAGTAATCGATTTCTAACATTGGCTTGCCTAGCAAATGTGGTGTTAGGCGCTATCACGATCCCTAAGGTTGGGAATTTGGGTCGTGACAAATGTGCTCTTGTTGCATTAAGTTCATTTGGAGGTACCTGTATCATATCTGTGTGTATCTAGGCACTGATGACATTTCTGGACATACCAGATGGAGTCTGTTTTCATAGTAATCCAAAAGTATCCGGCTTTGAGTATCTTCTTGGCTAGGACGAAACCATTCATATGTGGACCGCAGGTTCCGGCATGTATCTCTTCAAGCAGTTTAGAGGCTTCTTTAGCGTCAACACACCGTAATAGCCCTAGATCAGGAGTCCTTCTATACAGAATTCCTCCGCTATGGAAGAAATGGTTGGACAACCTTTGAAGTGTGCTTTCTGAATGTGGTTTGCATGTTCTGGATATTCTCCTTTTGCAAAATACTCCATGATATCGTGGAACCATGGATTCCCGTCTATTTCTTCTTCAGCATGAGCATAGTAAGCCGGTCGATTATGAATTCTTACCAGAATGGGATCGATGAAATTCTTGTCCGGGTGTTGTATCATGGAGGATAAAGTGGCAAGTGCATCTGCGAATTCATTCTGGATTCTGGGGACATGTCGGAACTCTATCTTCGTGAACATCTTCATCATCTCTTTGTAGCCCATTCTCCTTGCACCTGATGTACCAAAAGGTTTGAATCGCTAATTACCAGCAATTCTTGGATGTTCATATCGACAGCCAAATTTAGCCCAATATGCATGCCTCATATTCCGCCATATTATTGATGCATGGAAATCTGAGTTTTGCGGACACCGGGTAATGTTGACCGGTTTCTGACACCAAAATGCCTCCGATATCAACCTCTTTTAAAGTTCGCTGCTCATTCGAAAAACATTCTCTATCCGTCGTAGGCTTCAGCAATATCATCTCCTACGAACGACACTTCTTCATCAGGAAAATACGTTTTCAGTGGTTCGTATTCTCCTCTTAATGGATTTTCCGCAAGATGATCTGCTAAAGCCTGTCCTTTAACTTTCTTCTGAGTTACATAGATGATGTCAAATTTACTCAACAATATTTTCCATTTGGCTAGCATTCCTGTAGGCATAGGCTTCTGAAAAATGTATTTCAGAGGATCCATCCTCGATATGAGATATGTGGTATAAGCACATAAGTAGTGCCTTAGTTTCTGGGCTATCCATGTCAGAACACAGCAAGTGCGTTTCAGTAAGGAGAACCGTTCTTCGTAAGGTGTGATTTTCTTGCTCAGATAATATATGGATTGCACTTTTCTCCCTGTCTCGTCATGTTGTCCCAAGACAAAACTGAAAGCCCCATCTAGTACAGAAAGGTAGAGTAATAGTGGTCTACCAGGTTCTGGCAGGACTAAGACTGGTGGTGTGGACAAATATTACTTGATTTTTGTGTAAAGCTTTCCGACAGTCTTCAGTCCAACTTTTTGCGGCATCTTTCTTTTACATTTTGAAAAACGGCTCACAGATCACGGTCGATTGTTCTATGAAGCGGTTGATGTAATTGAGATGTACCAATAAACTCATCACGTCCTTCTTGCTCTTTAGCAGAGGTAAATACTTAATAGCCTTGACCTTTGACGGGTCTAACTCAATTCCTTGGCGGCTGACAATGAACCCTAACAATTTTCCGGCAGGAACTCCAAAAGCACATTTTGCGGGGTTCAGTTTCAGATTGTAGTTCCGCAGCCAGTCAAATAACTTCCTCAAATCTGCTATGTGATTTGTGACCTTCTTGGATTTGATGATGTCGTCATCCAAATATACCTCTATCTCTTTATGTATCATGTCATGGAAAATGGTTGTCGTGGCCCTCATGTAGGTGGCCCTAGCATTCTTTAGACCAAATGGCATCATTTTGTAACAGTACACTCCCCATGGCGTGATGAAACCTGTTTTCTGTGCATCTTCTTCGTCCATCGAAATATGATGATAACCCGCAAAGCAATCTACAAAGGATTGGAGTTCATGATTGGCGTAATTCTCGATCATAATTTGTATATTTGGTAGTGGGACATTTGGGACTTGCTCTGTTTAAATCCCGATAGTCGACACACACCCTGACTTTCCCATCTTTCTTCGGAACTGACATAATGTTGGCCAACCAAGTTGGATATTCAACTACCCTGTGGGCCTTAGCTTTGATCTGCTTGGTGACCTCTTCCTTGATTTTTAGACTCATGTCTGTTTTGAACTTTCTGAGTTTCTGCTTTACTAGTAGACACATTAGATTGGTAGGTAGCTTGCGAACCACTATGGATGTGCTCAACCAGGTCATATCGTCATATGACTATGCGAAAATGTCTTCATACTTGATGTGCCGGGGAATTTCAGCATATTTAATACCAATTGCTTAGATTTTTAGCTAATTTTGAATGCAATTGTCCATAATTCTTATGAAGTTTTGATGTTTTGCAGTGCATCAGGCTTGAGAATCCAAAAACATGGAAATGAAGTCAAAAAGCGAGCATAAAAGAGGACAAAAATGCGGTCGCAAATCTCACATGCGGACCGCAAACCACACATGCGGACCGCATAATGCTCAAAGGAACCGCATATCACAACAGTTTAATTGGGCATCTCAAGTGAAGAATATGCGGTCCATTATGCGACCGCATAACAAGTTTGCGGGCCGCATAATTGATCGCAAACCTCCAGTCAAAATTGCTGAGCCCAAAGATGCGGTCGCATATCAACAATGCGAACTGCAAATCCCTATGGGTCTGAGAATCTGCGATGGATGTGAAGAAGATGCAGACTGCATGTCTGTTATGCGACAGATATGCGGTCGCATAACGTGCCTGAGAGGGTATTTTTGTCCAAAATTGGGCCCCAACTTTTAGCCCACTATAAATAGATTTATTAGGGTTTTGTGGGGGCACCTTGTCTGAAAAAGGAGCTACATTCCAAGCATTGAATATTCCCATCTTTTGGAAGTTTGAGAGTGAAGAATCTTGCACTTTGTAAGCATTATCGCATTAAATATTCTCATCTTTTTGTATTTTAGCATGTGTAGCTAACTTTAAATACTAAGGTTGTGGATCATAAATGGGTGTAATGTTAATGGGTGTTTAACATTGAATATATATATATAATGGTTGGTTGATATATATTTATTTCTCATTCTTCATTTATTGTTGGTGGTTGCAAACATTAACAAGTGCCATTATATTCTTTCTTCACTTGGAAAAGTTGAGTTAGAGTTTGGTAGAAGTAAATATCAAAAACTCAAGGCGTTAAACCTTGTTTAATAGAATCACTTAGGAATAAGTGAGTTTTATTTGGCATAAATGGACTATTCTTAATTGCAACTCTTTTATATTTGGAAAAAATATAAAGAGGAAATACTACCCAACTATTGGAAAATATTGGGTAGTCATTTAGAAATCATTTGCATATCAAAAGGACCTTCCATCATAAATATATCATATTAACACCGATAGCATTGCATTTCATTGAAGCGGACACAACTTTGGTTTAGTTAACCAAATTAATCACAATCTTATATAATCATACTTGTAATTACTTCACTCAATTACCATACTCTTGTTACGCTAACGGAATAGAAACACGATTTAAGTTAAGCATCACCCTATTCAAGTATTCTTTTCATGACTATTCCCTGTGGGATTCGACCCCAACCTAGTTGGGTTATTATATTTGACATCGACCGCTTTACACTATTTTAAGGTGTAATTTGAGCATATCAATACTCTCTCAGGAAACGAGTGTATTCTTCCTTCTCTGATGGTGATAAGTGAATGCTTATGCGAGTTTCATTGATAGTTTCAGAATTTCCCAAGTTGACTACCTCAGTTTCGTCCAGATTGGACTTAGGTTTGTTCTCAAAATTCTCTACTTCTCTGACAATTTCCTCAGGTATCACATCTTCTTCTTCAATCACTTCCGAGTCACTATCCTTTTGTTACGTTGTCTCATTACATGTCACATTTGTTGGTTCATCAAGATAAGAAATAGTAATGTTGTAAAGAGAAAGATATGAAAGATTGTAATAATAAAACATCAAGCCATTGATAAATATTAAAATGTCAGACAAAGCAATTTAAAATGACTTCAAACAATGTTTTCCAAAGAAAAATACTGAACGGAAAGAAAAATGTTTTTAAACAAAAATGCTCAAGAGGAATTGTTTTCAAAATAAATGACACTAGTAGGCATGCTACCTCGGGACTCGTCGTGCCTTGGATGGTATGGCGTCCAGTTCCCGAGAAAAGCTCCCTTCTCCATTGTCTGGGTGATGAGGCCTTCTTCCTCCTCCTCCTCCTCCTCAACTATTACACTGCAATCCATGCCTTCTTCTTCTAGAAATAAATTCATCATACCAGTTAGCACCTCGTCCTCCTTGGATCCCCACATCATGTCAGATTGGTAGAAAGATTAGTTGTGATGACCCAAAAGGTCATCCTGTGTACTTTTGGCTAAATCTGTGTTCCGAGGCCCCGAAAGCCTCCGTTAATCTCACCTCGACATGCGTGCGCAGCCCGAGCATGTTGCCGGGAAGCTTTTATGTGAAAACTGGATGAAAATGGAATTTTATAATAATTAATGGAATAGAGTTGACTTTGGTCAATATTTTTGGTAAACGGGCCCGTGATTTGACGGTCCTGGAGGGTCCGTAGGAAAATATGGGACTCAGGCGTATGCCCGGAATCGAATTCCGAGGTCCCAAGCCCGAGAAATGAATTTTTAAAGAATTGTTTTTTCTGAAAATAATAAAGGGTTTTTGAAAATGATAGTTGATGTGAAAACCGTGTTACCGGGCCCGTATTATGGTTCCAGAGCCCGGAACAGGTTTAATATATGTTATGTGACTTATCTATGAAATTTGGTGTAAAACAGACTTGAAATGACGTGATTCGAATAAAAATTGGAATAATTAAACCTTATGAAATTTTAAGAAAACTCTATGAGTTTTGGGGTTTAATCCATTGATTTTGATGATATTTTGGTGATTTAAAATCTTGAATAAGTCCGTAGGATGATTTGAGGGTCGTGTGTGTTTTTGGTTTTGAGTCCCGAGGGCTCGGGTGAGTTTCGGGTAGCTAACGGGGTGGTAAAGGACCTAGAATTTCTGGTGTAGAAGTCCATATCTGGTGTCTGGTGTTGTTAAGTACGATCGCAGGTCTAGCTCCCCGATCGCATAGAGTTAAGTGAAGGGAGGGGGTCTGATGCCCTCTACGATCGCGTGGATGGGTCCACGATCACAGTGTAGGGAGCCCAGATGTTCTGCGATCGCATTCCTTCTTCGCGTTCGCGTAGTGTACCAAGGGAACTGGCTGGAGGCGAGGTGGTTCTTCTCTGCGGTCGCGCCTTTTCCTCTGCGATCGCAGAGGTCTGTGGAGTTGACCTTCCGCGATCGCAGCCTTCCGTTTGCGGTCGCATAGTAGGGATCCCTATAGCTCTGCGATCGCAGCCCTTCTTCCGCGATCGCAGAGAAAAAAATCGCCCAGTTATTTCCTTAAGTCAAAACAGAATGCTCATTACGGGAATTCCATATTTCTCACCATCTCCTTCTTCTCCACAGCCCCCTAGCCATTTCTGAAGAGCTCCATCACTATATCCTCCTAGGTAATCAATTCTATCTCCATTATTCTTCAATTATCATCATCTATCACTAGAATCTAGGCCTAAATTCCTAAAATCAAAGTAGAAATTAGGGGTTTTGGGTAGAGTTAGGTTTTTGGGAATTTGGGGTAATTCAACCTCCATTTGAGGTCGGATTTCAAAACAAATTATATATTCTAACTCGTGGGGGTATGGGTGATTGTTTTTTTCATAAAACTAATTTTTTTTCCACATAAAATTAACTGGATTATACTCGCCATAACATTAAAGTCAGAATATAGTGCATGAACTAGGAGGTAGCAGTATTTGGGCTTCAATTTACAAATTAAACAAAACACATTTTCCCCAATAACTGAATGATAATACGAAACTAGGTGTCTCTACTTTAAGGTGACCACGGACGCAAAATCAGTCACGCTATATACATCCTCACCTACATGCTTGCCCTAGTTCTACTGCATTCCCAAAGAACGATCAGGTAAAAGGCCTGAGATATCTGGTGCATTGGCTGGTGTTGTGGATGGATGATTTACAGGCTGGGTACTATGAGTGCCTCTATTAGCCCAAAAGACTTGCAGATGGGGCGAAAGATTAGGTGGGACAGATGGTCTGGGAGATTGAGCTTGTTGTGTTGGCTGAAGTATGTACTGATTCAGTGCTTCAGAATAAGCTCGTCCTGAGAGGCTTCCACACATACGGCCTGTAGGGCGCCAGTTAGGATCTAGCTGGGAATCCCCGGAACTATATGTCCTTGTGACTGGTGTTGTGCCTCCTGTACTCCCCTTCTAGTCCCGGGCCAATGGTGTCCTAAACCCGTCAGAATTCCCAGGGAGTACTGGAGATGCAATTCTAGGAGTCTGAACAGGCCTCACCACCTGTGTGGTTTTCTGAGTAGCGACAACTCGGGTGTGTTGTCCACCAGCAAGACCTGTTGCCCGAGTAACACCTTGTGAACTTCCTTTCTTCAGTGCGTCCCATCTATCCAAAGCAGCTTGTCAGGTCAGGCCTTGAGACTGGCTCACTGGGTAGGGTGTTCTCAAATTCATAGTTTGACGGCCAACAACCTGTTGAGATGGTTGAAGAGGAGCAAGAGAACGCTTATGTGGTAATGCTGATGAAGTTATGCGTGCCTGATGCAGATCCAAGTCAGGAACGGAACACTGCTGTCTCTCCGAGTCACTTCTTACATTGGAACCATCCAATGAAACAGTAGGCAAACCATGAGTAGCTATTGAAGGACCAGTATGGAGCAAGAGATTCATTGCGCTTTGTTGTCTCTGAGAAATAGGAGTCTGCATCTGGGCTGGATGCGCTGGAAGAGCCTGAACTGCAACAGGAGTTCTGTTTGCATGCCTCACTGCAGATGGAAACCTTCCATATTCGTTGCTGATTGAAGAGTTTCCAAATTGGAACTGTTGTAACTGCATCATATCAGAAGAAGATAGTCCACTCTCAAGTATAGAGGTTGGAATAAGAGCATTTCCTTCTGGATTGAGAGCAGGAGATATTGCATCTGTCAAAACAGGTGGTTGCAACAAGTTGGTTCTAGAAGGCTCAGAAGCACTGCCATTCTGCAAACTGGACAAAGAACCTGATGTCCCTATTCCACACGAGGACATATACATTCTTGACCAGAAATCGTCTGCCATATCAGAACCACCTGTATGATTGATTTCACTTGGATTATTCACAACAGTTGTGCTCTGAACATTAGAGTGAATATTAGGGATCGATGGGAAATTTTTATTGTCTTCAGTTTCAGATGTAGCCATTGGATTTATTTCATCATCTATATCAGTAAGATCCATAACATCAGCGAGGGTATTTGAAAAGCCATCAGAACCTCGGTGTGGGCTATGTTGAGTAAAGTCAGGAATTGTATCCCTGGGTTTCTCAGTATGGTCATCACTTTCCATGATTGCCTTCCATGAACCATCTGAGCTGATCATGACGTCGGTGACATCCTCGCCGACCTCTTTCAAAACATTGTCCATATCTTGATCGATACAAATATTAGTGAAACACACATGCTGATTACAATGAGGACAACGCCACGATGGTCTCCTTGAATTTATGTCGACATAGTTGTCAAAATCAAAACACTGAAGATGTTTGCAAGAGTGTCCTTTAACTGGAGTTTTAATACGTTTGAAGCTTATGGGGAAATTCAAAGAAATTCTTGATGGCCCCTCAATAATCTCAGAATCTGGATCAATGGAAGAAACAGGAGGCTGCTCATAATCAGGGGGTGGGTCCTCAACAGGGGTAGAGATCTCACTCATGAAGGCAACAACTATGATATAATTTCCATTAAATTCGCCCACAGCTTGAAGAATATTTGTTTCAAATTTAAGCATTTGAGGTACAGGAGTTGGAAGCTGAGGTCCATAGCCCATTAACACATTACTCCTCCACCCCACTGCCGTCCCATTTAGGAGAAAGCTGCACAGATGAATGATCGGTTTTTGGTCCGAGCTTCGTGTTTGGACCAAGTAGGCCCGGGGTCGAATTTTGGAAATTTTGGAAGAATGCTAGGAATTGTATATTTAGGCTATGGGATTAATTGAGTCAATATTGATGCTATTAAATTGATTATGATTAGATATTGTCGTTCCGGAGTTGAATTCTAAAGGAAAGGCAGTATTAGAGGCTTGATTGCTATTTTTGGACCCGAGGTAAGTGTCTTGCCTAACTTTGGTGAGGGAATAGGTATTGTATGCTATGTGCTAAGTGTTTATCATGTTCAATGCATAGGTGAAGTGACGAGTACCTACGCATTGTGTGTCAAGCATGACCGTGAGTCTATTTCTGATAGAAACCTTGTCGCTACTTCCATGATTCGTTATATTATGAAATTGTCTCTACTTGGAAGTTGTTTGTTGTTGAAAAACTTGGTTGATGAACTCATGATGTATTGATTCGGTTGAGAACCCATTTGTTAAGGATATATATATTGAAGAGATTGGTTATAGTTGAGACCCTTGCCGGGAAATTGTTGTGATATTGATTGATGTTTTCCCCTAGCCGGGTGATTTGAATTATATTTTCACTATGCTGCAGTCCTTACCATTGATATTTGTCATTGTATTGGTGAGGAAGAGTGTAAAGAACGAAGGGTGATGCTGTGCCATGATATACATTGATCACACCATACATTGCATATTGAGAAAGAGTGTAAAGCACGAAGGGTGATGCCGTGTCATGATTTACATTGAGTAAAAGCACGAAGGTTAATACCGTGCCATGATTTACATTGATTATAAGCACGAAGGTTAATGTCGTTCCATGATTTACATTGATTATAAGCACGAAGGTTAATGCCCTGTCATGATTTACATTTCCTTACATGTACATCGCATTGTGAGGAAGAGAGTAAAAGCACGAAGGGTGATGCCGTGCCATTATTTACATTGCTCACATTTATACTTGTTATGTTAGTACTCTTGTTAACTTGT
Source organism: Nicotiana undulata (assembly GCA_005239495.1). Taxonomy (NCBI): domain Eukaryota; kingdom Viridiplantae; phylum Streptophyta; class Magnoliopsida; order Solanales; family Solanaceae; genus Nicotiana; species Nicotiana undulata. Next base: position 17,531 of record ML296938.1, on the reverse strand, counting down.
TCTGTTGCTTTCTCCTATGTGTTTATTCAATTGCCTTATCGCTCACTTGCTACCCCATTAACTGCTCTCGTATTTCCGTACTTGTCTGTCTATTTCTTGCCTTGTCTTTCCATGATTATATGTTGTAGAATAGGACAGGTGAACGTTATTTTCAAGTATAGCCTCGTCACTAGTTTGGCCGAGGTTAGGCTCGGCACTTACTCAGTACATGGGGTCGGTTGTACTGATACTACACTGCACTTCTTAATGTTGTGCATATCCCGCACTCGGACCTAGTGGACAGCGTTGAGGGAGTCTCCTTCAGTCCACCATAAAGGCTTCAAGGTATACCCGCCGGCGTTCGTGGGCCTTGGCGTCTCTTCTATCCCTAGCACTCATATTGTCTTATTTCATTCTCTAGTTTCAAAGACAATTATGTATTTCTTTCAGACCGTTGTATTTAGCAGTCAATAGACAGTTTGTGAGTTGTGACTCCCGGATTTTGGGCATTAAGCGACGTTTGTATTTACTATTTCACGTAGCTTTTGAATCATTTATCATTTCCGTTGTTTAGAACTATAAAGTGTTTTCGTTAAATACTGTTAAACTCGTGTTATTACGAGGGTCTAGTTGTGCACGTTGGCTTGTCTAGCGGGTTCAACGTTAGACGCTGTCATGGCCCGAAGGTGGAATTTTGGGTCGTGACAAGTTGGTATCAGAGCCCTAGGTTTCTTAGGTCTCACAACTCACAGACAAACTTGGTAGAGTCTGAGGAATTTGTACGGAGACGTCTGTATTTATCCCCAGAGGCTGCAAAGTTAGGAATAACTTCACATCTTTCATTCTCTGTCAGGCCATTTGAGTTCTAAATACTAATCGAGTCTCTATCTTACTCTCTCGTAGATGGTGAGAACACGTGCTTCCTCATCGACCGGTCAGCAGCCCAATCCCCCTATTGCAGCTCCTACAAGGGGCCGAGGCCGTGCTAGAGGCCGAGGCAGAGCTAGAGCAGCAGCTCCAGTAGAGGACCCACAGGTAGACTATGCCGGTGAGGTCCCTGCTAAGATAGTCCCAGTTGGACCAGCTCAGGTCCCAGAGGGGTTCATTGCTACCCCAGTGCTTCAGGACGCTCTAGTCCGCTTGGTGGGACTGATGGAGAGTGTGGCTCAGGATGGTCTTCTTCCTACTGCACCAACCGGTTCTCAGGCTGGGGGAGGGACCCAGACTCCTGTTATTCGTAACCCATAGCAGGTTGCCACTCAGTTTCACACTCCAGCACCTCAGACAGCTGGGGTGGCTCAGCCGGGTATCGTGGCATCGGCAGCCGATGGGGCAGCTATGTCAGCGGATGCTCTTTGGAGGCTAGATCGGTTCACCGAGTTATTCACTGCTACTTTTGCTGGCGCACCGTCAGAGGATCTACATGATTACTTGGACAGTTGTCATGAGGTTCTTCGGAACATGGGCATAGTGGAGTCCCATGGAGTTGACTTCGCTACTTTTTGACTATCGGGCGCAACCAAGACTTGGTGGAGGGACTAATGCTTAGCCAGACCAGCTGGGTCTGCACCCTTGACTTGGGCTCAGCTCACAAAGGTATTTTTGGGGAAGTTCCTTCCCATTGCTAAGCGAGAGGATCTTAGGAGGCAGTTTGAGCGCCTCCAGCAGGGATCTATGTCTGTTACTCAGTATGAGAACAGGTTCATCGCTCTAGCCAGGCATGCTTTGATGATACTCCACACTGATCGGAGAGGGTTCAAAGGTTCATTGAGAGATTGGCCCATCCTATACGACTCCAGATGGCCAGGGAGTCGAGCTGATATTTCGTTCCAGGATCCGGCTGATGTGGCCAGGAGGATTGAGATGTTTTTGTCACAAGGAGGTGGTCAGGGGGCTGACAAGAGGCCCTGTCACTTTGGTAGATTCAGTGGAGCCTCATATGGAGGCAAGGATTCTTTCAGTAGGGGTCATCCACCCCGACCTTTTCAGTCAGCACTTCAGGTATCTCACTGTGCACCGCCAGCTCCTATTAGCTTACCACCAGCCCCTATCAGTGCGCAGCTGCTTCAGAGTTACCAGGGTGGTTATCAGGGTCGTCCGGGGCAGTTCCACAGTCCCCAGTCATATCAGCAGAGGCTGTGTCATTCTTGTGGTGTTCCGGGGCACATTGCGAGGTATTGCCCCTAGAATTTTGGTAGTTCTCAGCATCAGGGTTCTCGCGCCATGGTCCCCGCTGCAGGTGCACCCCCACCCCATCAGCCAGCTCGAGGTGGTGGTCGTGGTGCCAAAGGTGGAGATCAAGCTCATAGAGGTGGAGCACAAGCCACGAGGGGTAGGGGTCAGGTCGCAGCAGGTCGACCTAGAGATGTTCAGATTAAAGGGGCTCCGCCCCGTTGTTATGCTATTCCTGCCAGGCCCGAGGTTGAGGCCTCCGATGCAGTCATTACAGGTATGGTTTCAGTTTGCAGCAGAGATGCTTTGGTTTTATTTGATCTGAGGTCTACATTCTCATATGTGTCTTCATATTTTGCTCCTTATCTGATTATACCCCGTGATTCGCTGAGTACCCCTGTATATGTATCTACATCGGTGGGTGATTCTATTATGGTAGATCGAGTCTACCGTTCTTTCTTAGTTGTTATTGGTGGTTTGGAGACTCGGGTAGATTTATTGCTTCTTGATATGGTAGACTTTGATGTTATATTGGGTATGGACTGGCTATCTCCCTATCATGATATTCTAGAATGTCATGCCAAGACAGTGACCTTAGCCTTGGCTGGAGTACCTCGTTTAGAGTGGAGAGGAACTCCTAGTCATTCTTCTGGTAGAGTTATTTCTTATATGAAGGCTCGGCACATGGTGGAGAAGGGTTGTTTGGCCTATTTGGCCTATGTTCGTGATTCTAGTGCTGAGGTTCCTTCTATAGAGTCTGTGCCGTTGGTTCGCGAGTTCCCAGGGGTATTCCCTGCTGACCTGTTGGGTATGCCACCCGACAGGGATATCGACTTTTGTATTGAGGTAGCTGAGGGCACTCAGCCCAATTCTATTTCACCGTATCGTATGGCTCCGCCAAAGTTGAAGGAATTGAAGGAGCAATTGCAGGATTTGTTGGATAAAAGCTTTATCGGGCCTAGTGTTTCTCCTTGGGGTGCTCCAGTGTTGTTCGTGAAAAAGAAAGATGGCTCAATGAGGATGTGTATTGACTACCGGCAGTTGAATAAGGTTACTATTAAGAACAAGTATTCTTTACTGAGGATTGATGACTTATTTGATTAGCTTCAGGGTGCTATGGTACTCTCTAAGATAGACTTGAGATCTGGTTACCATCAGCTGAGGATCAGGGCATCGGATGTTCCTAAGACGGCTTTTCGCACTCGTTATGGGCATTATGAGTTTTTGGTTATGTCGTTTGGGTTGAGAAATGCCCCAGCTGCTTTTATGGAGTTGATGAACCGGGTATTTAGGCCTTATTTGGACTCGTTCATGATTGTGTTTATTGATGATATCTTAATATACTCCCGTAGTCGAGAGGAGCATGAGCGGCATCTTCGAGTTGTTCTTCAGACCCTGAGGGATAGGCAGTTGTACGCCAAGTTTTCTAAATGTGAGTTCTGGTTGGGTTCTGTGGAATTCTTGGGCCACGTTGTGTCGGTAGAGGGTATTCAGGTAGATCCCAAGAAGGTTTTCGTTGTTAGAGATTTGCCTAGGCCCACTTCAGCCACAGAGATTCGGAGCTTCTTGGGCTTAGCAGGTTATTATTGCCGATTTGTGGAAGGCTTTTCATCTATAGCAGCCCCAATGACCAAGTTGACGCAGAAATGTGTTCAGTTCAGATGGTCCGAGGAGTGTGAGGCGAGCTTTCAGAAGCTCAAGTCAGCATTGACCACAGCACCAGTGTTTGTACTACCCACAGGTTCAGGTCCGTATACCGTGTATTGTGATGCGTCACGGGTTGAGCTTGGTGCGATATTGATGCAGGATGGCAAGGTCATAGCCTATGCATCTCGTCAGTTGAAGATTCACGAGAAGAATTATCAAGTTCACGTCTTGGAGCTTGCAGCTATTGTTCATGCCTTGAAGATTTGGAGGCACTATTTGATGGGGTACCGTGCGAGGTATTCACTGATCACAAGAGTTTGCAATACTTGTTTAAGCAAAAGGAGTTGAACATGAGGCAGAAAAGGTGGTTAGAGTTGCTGAAGGATTATGATATTACTATTCTCTATCATCCGGGGAAGGCAAATATGGTGGCCGATACTTTAGGTCGGAAGTCAGTTAGCATGGGTAGTCTTTCCTATTTATCAGTTGGAGAGCGACCTCTCGCCTTCGATGTTTAGGCGTTAGCCAACCGATTTGTGAGGTTGGAGGTTTCTGAGGGTGGCAGTGTTTTGGCCCATACCGTCGCTCGTTCTTCATTGTATGATCNTTGGATGTTCAGGCGTTAGCCAACCGATTTGTGAGGTTGGAGGTTTCTGAGGGTGGCAGTGTTTTGGCCCATACCGTCGCTCGTTCTTCATTGTATGATCGTATTCGTGCCGGGCAGTATGATGATCGTTGTTTATGTGCTCTTAGAGATACGGTTCGCCACAGACGTGCCAAGCAGGTCACAGTTGATGCCGAGTGAGTTTTGAGGATGCAGGGTTGTATTTATGTACCCAATGTGGATGGAATTTGTGAGTTGATATTACAGGAGGCCCATAGTTCCCGATATTCCATTCATCCGGGAGCCACAAAGATGTACCAGGACTTGCGGCGGCATTATTGGTGACGTAGGATGAAGAAGGATATTGTAGCCTATGTAGCTCAGTGCTTGAATTGTCAGCAGGTTAAGTGTGAGCACCAGAGACCCGGTGGTTTGATTAGCAGATTCAGCTTCCTGAGTGGAAGTGGGAGCGGATCACCATGGACTTCGTAGTTGGGCTCCCACGGACTCAGAGGATGTTTGATGCGGTTTGGGTTGTTGTGGATAGGCTGACCAAGTCAGCGCATTTCATTCCGGTATCAGTGTCGTATTCAGCAGAGAAGTTGGCAAAGATTTACATAAGAGAGATTGTTAGATTGCATGGCGTGCCCATATCCATTATATCAGACCGAGGTACTCAGTTTACCTCCCATTTATGGAGAGTATTTCAGCGAGAGTTTGGCACACAGATTGATTTGAGCACAGCATTTCATCCTCAGACGGACGGATAGTCCGAGCGTACTATTCAGATTTTGGAGGATATGTTGCGGGCTTGCGTCATTGATTTTGGAGGTTCATGGGACCAGTTCTTGCCTTTAGCTGAGTTTGCCTACAACAATAGCTATTAGTCGAGCATTCAAATGGCTCTGTATGAAGCATTGTATGGTAGACGGTGTCGGTCTCCAGTTGGATGTTTGAGCCGGGAGAGGCTAGATTGTTGGGTTCTGAATTAGTCCGGGATGCCTTGGACAAGGTGAAGATTATTCAGGATAAACTTCGCACAACTCAGTCCAGGCAAAAGAGTTATGCGGATCGCAGGGTTTGAGATTTGGCTTTCATGATAGGAGATCAGGTGTTCCTTCAGGTGTCGCCTATGAACGGCGTGATGAGGTTCGGGAAGAAGGGCAAGTTGAGCCCTAAGTACATTCGCCCATTTGAGATTTTGGACAAGGTAGGAGAGGTGGCCTACATACTTGCCTTGCCACCGCATTTATTAGCCGTACATCCAGTGTTTCAAGTATCTATGCTCCGGAGGTATATTGCAGATCCATCTCATGTTCTTGACTTCAGCGGTGTCCAGTTGGACAAGGATCTGACTTATGAGGAGGAGTCGGTAGCCATATTAGCTAGGTAGGTTCGTCAGGTGAGATCGAACAGTTATCCTTCGGTCCGTGTTCAGTGGAGAGGTCAGCCTGCCGAGGCAGCTACTTGGGAGTCCGAGCCTGATTTGAGGAGTCGTTATCCCCATCTTTTCTCAAACTCAGGTACTTTTCTATGTCCGTTCGAGGACGAACGTTTGTTTTAGAGGTGGAGATTGTGATGACCCAAAAGGTCATCCTGTGTACTTTTGGCTAAATATGTGTTCTGAATCCCCGAAAGCCTCCGTTAATCACACCTCGATATACATGCGCAACCTGGGCGTGTTGTCGGGAAGCTTTTATGTGAAAACTGGATGAAAATGGAATTTTATAATAATAAATGGAATATAGTTGACTTTGGTCAATATTTTTGTAAACGGGCCTGTGATTTGACGGTCCCGGAGGGTCCGTAGGAAAATATGGGATTCGGGCGTATGCCCGGAATCGAATTTCGAGGTCCCAAGCCCGAGAAATGAATTTTTAAATAAAATTGTTTTATGAAAATAATAAAGGGTTTTTGAAAATGATAGTTGATGTGAAAACCATGTTACCGGGCCCGTATTATGGTTCCGGAGCGCGGAACAGGTTTAATATATGTTATCTGACTTATCTGTGAAATTTGGTGTAAAACGGACTTGAAATGACGTGATTCGGATCAAAATTAGAATAATTAAGCCTTATGAAATTTTAAGAAAACTCTATGAGTTTAGAGGTTTAATCCATTGATTTTGATGATATTTTAGTGATTTAAAAGCTTGAATAAGTCCGTAGGTTGATTTGAGGGTCGTGTGTGTTTTTGGTTTTGCGTTCCGAGGGCTCGGGTGAGTTTCGGGTAGCTAACGGGGTGAAAAAGGACCTAGAATTTCTGGAGTAGAAGTCCATATCTAGTGTCTGGTGTTGTTCAGTGCGATCGCAGGTTGGGTCTGATGTCCTCTGCGATCGCATAGTAGGGTCGCATAGGGGGTCTGGTGTCCTCTGCCATCACATGGATGGGTCCGCGATCGCAGTGTAGGGAGCCCAGATGTTCAGCGATCACATTCCTTCTTCGCGATCGCGTAGTGTACCAAGGGAACTGGGTGGGGGCGAGGTGGTTCTTCTCTACGGTCGCGCCTTTTCCTCCGGGATCGCAGAGGTCTGTGGAGTTGACCTTCCGCGGTCGCAGCCTTCCATTTGCGGTCGCATAGAAGGGATCCCTATAGCTCTGCGATCGCAGCCCTTCTTCCGCGAACGCAGAGAACAAAATCGCCCAGTTATTTCCTTAAGTCAAAACAAAATGCTCATTACGGGAATTCCATAATTTGCATCCTCTCCTTCTTCTCCACAGCTCCCTTAGCCATTTTTGAAGAGCTCCATCACTATATCCTCCTAGGTAATCAATTCTAACTCCATTGTTCTTCCATTATCATCATCTATCACTAGAATCTAGGCCTAAATTCCTAAAATCAAAGTAGAAATTAGGAGTTTTGGGTAGAGTTAGGTTTTTGGGAATTTGGGGTAATTCAACCTCAATTTGAGGTCGGATTTCAAAACAAATTGTATATTCTAACTCGTGTTTGGACCAAGGGGCCCGGGGTCGAATTTTGGAAATTTTGGAAGAATGCTAGGAATTGTATATTTAGGCTATGAGATTGTATTAATGAGTCAATATTGATGCTATTAAATTGATTATGATTAGATATTGTCGTTCCGGAGTTGAATTCTAAAGGAAAGGCAGTATTAGAGGCTTGATTGCTATTTTTGGACCCGAGGTAAGTGTCTTGCCTAACTTTGGTGAGGGAATAGGTATTGTATGCTATGTGCTAAGTGTTTATCATGTTCAATGCATAGGTGAAGTGACGAGTACCTACGCATTGTGTGTCAAGCATGACCGTGAGTCTATTTCTGATAGAAACCTTGTCGCTACTTCCATGATTAGTTATATTATGAAATTGTCTCTACTTGGAAGTTGTTTGTTGTTGAAAAACTTGGTTGATGAACTCATGATGTATTGATTCGGTTGAGAACCCATTTGTTAAGGATATATATAATGAAGAGATTGGTTATAGCTGAGACCCTTGCCGGGCAATTGTTGTGATATTGATTGATGCTTTCCCCTAGCCGGGTGATTTGAATTATATTTCCACTATGCTGCAGTCCTTACCATTGATATTTGTCATTGTATTGGTGAGGAAGAGTGTAAAGCACGAAGGGTGATGTTGTGCCATCATATACATTGATCATACCATACATTGCATATTGAGAAAGAGTGTAAAGCACGAAGGGTGATGCCGTGCCATGATTTACATTGAGTAAAAGCATGAAGGTTAATACCGTGCCATGATTTACATTGATTATAAGCACGAAGGTTAATGTCGTGCCATGATTTACATTGATTATAAGCACGAAGGTTAATGCCCTGTCATGATATACATTGCCTTACATTGTACATCGCATTGTGAGGAAGAGAGTAAAAGCACGAAGGGTGATGCCGTGCCATTATTTAAATTGCTCACATTTATACTTGTTATGTTAGTAATCTTGTTAACTTGTTCTGTTGCTTTCTCCTATGTGTTTATTCAATTGCCTTATCGCTCACTTGCTACCCCATTAACTGCTCCCGGATTTCCCTAATTGTCTGTCTATTTCTTGCCTTGTCTTTCCATGATTATATGTTGTAGAATAGAACAGGTGAACGTTGTTGTCAAGTCTAGCCTCGTCACTACTTTGGACGAGGTTAGGCTCGGCACTTACTTAGTACATGGGGTCGGTTGTACTGATACTACATTGCACTTCTTAATGTTGTGCAGATCCCGCACTCGGACCTAGTGGACAACGTTGAGGGAGTCTCCTTCAGTCCACCACAGAGGCTTCAAGGTATACCCCCCGACGTTCGTGGGCCTTGGCGTCTCTTCTATCCCTAGCACTCAGATTGTCTTATTTCATTCTCTAGTTTCAAAGAAAATTATGTATTTCTTTCAGACCGTTGTATTTAGCAGTCAATAGACAGTTCGTGAGTTGTGACTCCCGGTTTTGGGGCATTAAGCGACCTTTGTATTTACTATTTCATGTAGCTTTTGAATCATTTATCATTTCCGCTGTTTAGAACTATAAAGTGTTTTCGTTAAATACTGTTAAACTGGTGTTATTACGAGGGTTTAGTTGTGCACGTTGGCTTGTCTAGCGGGTTCAACGTTAGACGCAGTCATGGACCGAAGGTGGGATTTCGGGTCGTGACATTGGTTCAGATGTGGTATTGGCTGCTCGAGAGGGTAGTAAGGACCACGCTGGTGGCGAATAGTTCTGATACTCATGCTAGGTGTATTGATATCCAGTCTGAAGGTCGTGCCGTGACGTTTTACCTATATTGGCTTGGCAATACCTAGGAGATTCTTCCCGATCCCCTTACCGGATTCATACACTGCCCATGCTAGTATGCTTTCTATTTTGCTGCTCCACCACTTGTCTTTCTCAATAGCGTTGACGCGCTCGATACGATGATAAGTTTCCCCACCTAACTTCCTTCTATTCTCCACGATCGGAACAGTTTGGTTGGTATAAATAAGATTACTCTCGCCTCCATGAATGATCACCTCCTAATGATTCCATTCGAACTTTACAACCTAGTGCAAAGTAGAAGCCACAACCCCAGCGACATGTATCTAAGGTCGTCCCAACAATAGGTTGTACAAGGCGGATATGTCGAGTACTTGGAAATCGACATCAAACCATGTCAGGCCCATTTGTAGGCAAAGATTGGTTTCTCCGATTGTGGCCCTTTGAGACCCATCGAATGCCTTCACGTTCATAGTCCCTCCTCGTATTTCATGCAAACCTTTACCCAATCTTTTCAAAGGTTTTAGTGGACATATGTTGAGACTGGAACCTCTATCTATCAAAACCCTCGCAATGAATTTATCCTCGTATTGTACCGTAATGTGCAACACCCTGTTGTGGCTTAATCCCTCTGGTGGTAATTCGTCTTCATGAAAAGTGATCTTGTGGCTCTCCAGTACTTGCCCTACCATGTTATCCATCTCTCCACTGGTGATATTGTTAGGCACGTAAGCTTCGTTCAATACTTTCATCAAAGCATTCCTATGTGCTTTAGAATTCTGCATTAGTGATAAAATGGATATTTGAGCAGGAGTTTTGTTCCGATGGTCTACTACAGAATATTCTCTTACTTGCACCTTTCTCCAAAGATCATCTAGGCTGGTTTTAATGATAGGTTGTTTGGAAGCAGATTCTTTACGTGTTCCCCCTAAGTGCTCAGGTGTATAAACTCTACTAGTCCTGGTCATCCCTTGTGCTGCACCAGATTCTTCCATTTTTTCTTTTCCTTTCCTCCTGAATTCTGCAACATAGTCCCAGGGTACGGCAGACTTAAAGGACGGTGTGGGTGCTACCGTCACAGTTAAAGGTGTGGTCACTTCTACTTCAAATGGAGCAGGTGCAGCTGTAGGTGTTGTTACTTCCACCTCGAATGGGGTTGGTTCGGCTACTTCAAATTCGACTGGTGGTTATATTTGTACCACAATAGGAGTAAGAGCGACCATAGGTTTCTTTGGGTCATCCTCTTCTCGAATAAGCCCAATTGACCCTTCAGGGTCCCATTCTTCGTCAGTCTCTATCACATTCACACCCTCGCCCCTGTGATCCGGGAGGGGATTGTTGCATGCGTTAGGTGTAGCCTCCTTTTCTTGTATGACCTTGGTATCAATATAATGTTTGTATCTTGTATTTCAAAGTGCGACATTCATCGATGGTATGACCTTTCATGCCAGAGTGGTAGGAACATGTTTTGTTTGGATTGACCATTGAGAAGAGTTTTCCATGGAAACATCGGGAGTAGGGGTGACAAATCCGGCAGCTTTCAGCCTCTCGTATAGTTGATTGATGGGTTCACCAATAAGGGTGTATTCTCTGTGTGGCCTGCGGTCGAAATTTGGCCTGGGTTTCTTATAGTTTTGGCGGGCTCGCATGGAGTGATAGTATGCAGGCTGGGTGTTATAAGTATGGTAGGAAGTGCGGGTTCTGGATATCTGAGAGGTGAAGGTTGATATGTGGGTGAAGGTGTTTGGTATGTAAGAGGTGATTTTGGACCTTGGGCTACCATCACGGCCCCTACTTCTTCCTTTTTTGATATGCCCATTGACTGCAAAGGTTTATTCATAGCTTGTAATGCCTCAAAATTAGTTACCATTCTGCTCTTGATCTCGTCTTCAATCCTTTCCACTAGCTTGATGATGTCGGAGAATTTGTGATTCTCGATAACCATTAACCTTTCATAGTATTGTGGATCCTGAGCCCGGATGAAGAACTTGTTCATCTGCTCTTCTTCCAATGCCAGCCTCATTTCGCGGAAAGTCTATGTTGGCTTCTTCTTGAGATTTTGGATAGAGAAGACATCTGGTGCATTTGCCGTATTAAACCTGAACCGATCCATGAATATGATGCCATGCTTACCCAGCTAACCCACTTTTTTGGATTTTGGATGATGTACCACGATAGGGCGTCTCCAGTGAGACTCCTCATGAACAGTTTCATGCTAATCCTTTCCAACTCCTATGAGCTTATCACGGTATGTCCTTAGATGCACCTTTTGATCACATGTTCCGTCAAACATCTCGAACTTGGGAGGTTTGTAACCCTCTAGCAGTTCTACATCTGGCTTAATACACAGATCTTCATAGTTCAACCCCTCAATGTCTTTACCCCCTTCGACACCCTAGACTCGGCTTGTGAGCTTCTTAAGTTCCTCTGCCATATTCTTGATGAGCAGGTCATTCTCGGCGGATTCTAGTGTGTACGGGATTTGTTGAGTGGGGTGAGGTAGAGTTTCTACATATATGTGATTGTTTTGGTGGATACCGGGGATTTGGGTGTAGTGGTGATCAATTGTTGAATTCTGCGGATCAGGGTAGGTTGTGGTGTATTTTGAGGAGTATGGTAGGTAGTAGTTTGTGGACATTGAGTCGAAAGATGTTGGTGTTGCGAAGGAGTTGGTACTGGTGGAGGGTTAGGATTTTGAGGAGGTGTGGCGTATTGATGGGGTGCGGGAGGATTTAGTTGATGTTGGTTTGGTGTGTTTTGAGGAAGTGCTGGGTTTTGGGCATTCTGCTGGTTAATATCCGGGACGTTTAAGGTTAGGGACAAATTTTCCAAATTGCGGACCTGCTCAAGTTCCCCTTGTAACTCCAAAATTTTATGCTCCAACAGTAGAACCAAATAATTCTGTGCCGGAGTACTCCGACCATCTAATGTTTCCACATTTTCCGCATGCGCAACGTTATCTTTCCCGATACCACTCATGTCATCCATATTAGCCTTTCCCTTACTTTTAGGATCACTCGGAGGAGGAAGAGGTGGAGGACTTCTGGATCTGGTATGATATGATGACGATGCCAGTATGCACGAACCAAACTTAGGGGATGGGAATAATCAAAACAAAGAAAAGAAAAAAGGTAAACAAGTCATTATGGGATTTTGGAAGGATATTTGCAGTATTTAAACATATATTGCAGAACTATAAATTCGCGTCCTAATTTGGGGACCTCATTGTCCCTGAGGTAGGCCTAGCGACACGTAGATTTGGAGAAGCTTAATGCCGATAACTGCCTCATTTCATTAATGTAATAACTAGGTCAAACCTATAAAATGACATTAATTAAAGAGTTGCTAGTTGCATTTTCCTTATTACAATCAATTTCTTAAATGACTCTAGAAAAGCAAATAAACAACTATTTTATTTGGTCCCAGAGGGACCTTCTCCAAGATTGTCCTTCTTGGCCCCATCGATCATATTTCCCAGGTCGCGCATGTCCAACAGCAGATACGCCCTTTATAGGTGTCCTCTTTCGTTGCCCTCTACATTCTGACAATCCATGATCATTTTCCTCATATTCCCTTCAAGTTCCATAAGGCCCTGCTCCAAGTACTCCAACCTCTCTGTTGATTTTGTAGCATTTTCCCTCCATTCATTGATTGATTCCATGTCTACCTTGTGTTGTTCAAGATGTCTAGCTTCAGACTCAAGGATTCTCTTTCTCAACCTCTTGTATTTTACTTGTGCTTCAGCAGTATCATCTATGATCATGTTTCCTCAATCGATCCTTGGCTCGACTTCTCCCGCTATGTCATCATCCAACCATGATAGGTAGAAATAAACATGACCGACGTGGTATCGATCTGGTTCAATGGGATCCTTTTCAACAATAATATTCAGATGCCACATGTGTTGGGCTTCACACTTGAATGGAATGGCATCACCCTGAAAGTCTGCTTTATAATGAACCATCTTGGAGACTCGTGGTATGACTTGTTTTCTCCCACCTGTCTAATGACCCTGATAGAAGCATAAAGATAGATACCCCTAAACTCGATCAGCACTATGTGAGGAACATTCCTGGACCTGATGATGAACTCGCTAGTAGGGAACCACTCGAACATCCAATGGACCTTGTCATCAGTCAAATTGCTAAAGAAATGTATCCAATCCACAACGTTTTCCGGTTGTGCAAACCTGTCTGGGATGAAAGTCATTCTTTTTGGGTGGAAATTCTTGATGATAGTGTCCTCTTTGAAGAAGCTCCAACAACCATATTTGCAGCAACATTACAACCCTTAAAATGTCTGAATCCTTTTTTGCAGCAGTCCAGGGCCCGATATATCTCTGCCACGATCATTGGGACAATAATGTAAGTTTGTCCCTCAATGCCCTCCATTAAAGTCTTGGTGACCATAGCCAAACGAGTGTGAATCATGTCTCCTTGAATTGGAAATACTATCATACTCAGAAAACAGACGATGAGCACAAAAACCCGACAATGAGTCCAACCTAGGGAAGTGATGGCAAACTCATCATGATAAATACGTAGGATATGTTGTGCCCATAACTCTCGTAAAGGAAGTCGAAAGGTATGTAGGACTTCTTCAAGCAGACTAACTCGTCATTCTTTCTAAGACCCATCATTTTCATAAATCCTGTAGGAGTACGAGTTTTTGTACCATAGACCAGGACTATCCCAGGGTAACTGTAAGACCCAGGAAAATTTTGCCAAGCGATATAGGATTTCGAGGTGCCTGGTAGACTAATTATAATATTTTATGTGCTTTAAATATGATGTAAATGAATTTTATGTGGTGAAAAGGTGTATGAATCATATAATAAGTAATGTGAGGTCCAAGGGTAGGCCTAAATCCAAGCCAAATGGGAAAATTTCATAATCGGCTAAAATTCTAAATGAGTTTGCACTAGTACTCACTTTGAAGGATCATATCTAATTATGTATAATGTATTATGTAATGTATAACCTATCAAATGAAAGGTCTTTGAGTCTAGTTTCCAACGCTTCAAACCGTTCGTCATTTGGACATTCCTACCAAAGTTACCAAAAGCTGGAAAAACACGATGCTGTGTCGAATCTGCGATCGCATAATAAAAATGCGATCCGCATTTTTGATCTACGATCGCAAATCTGATCATAGACTGGGCCAGTGTAGCCCAGTTTTGGGCAGCTATTCTGCGATTCACTCTGCGGCCCGCCTGTGTGTTCTGCGATCCATTATGCGATCGCAGACCCTGTTACGAAGGCTTATTTTTCCTATTTTTATAACCCGATCACATTTTCATGAATAGGTTTAAGGGTTTCATTTGGGGTCATTTTCTACTGATTTTAGAGAGAAATGGGAGCATATAGAGAGAGAAAGAAGGGACCTAACTTCATAATCATCCAAATCTTGCTCAAGTCATCAAGAATCAAGAAAGATAACCATAGATTGTCTTCCATCCGGGTAAGTTCTACTTCCAAAAATTCCATGCAAAGGTTAAGGGTTCAAATATGTGGTGGGGGTTAGAAATAGACCATGCATGTGGGACTAAATTGTGGTATGTGATGTTAAAGAACTAATTTGGGTAGCTCATGTTAAAATTGGTTGAGGGAAGAAGGAATTACCATTTCTAAACCTTGTAGTCTACTTCACATGTTAGGTGTTTGATGAAATTCCTAAGAGAGTTACACCATGGGTAATCTTCCTAATTATTAATTTATTTCTGCTACCTCCTTATAGATTGTTATGGCTAGAGGTGTTGGTGTATTTTCTAAACTTAAGGAAGAGCTCTTTGAGGTATGTATGGCTAACTTTTAACCCTTGTAGAATCCCCTTGTTGTGGCGAGCATACGGTATGTGTACTTGTATGAAAATATGTGAATTTTCTATCTTAGTTGATTGCCACCCCACTGTGTTATATGAGGTTGTGAATGGTGATTTGGAGTGCCTACCTTATTATGTGCAAAGCTTATAATTGTTTGAGGTTATTGATATGAAACGATGTAAATAAGTTGAACGATTATGGCAATACCTTGTACATGAATTATTACTTGGTGAAAGTTTGGGATGCCTTGAGCCCAAGTAAATGAACTGTTAAATGTGAATTTGTGATCCTTGAAAGGAAGGCCCATGTGATGAAATTGTTTGGTGTTGTTGTTGAATTTAGAATCCTTGAAAGGATAGTTCTTATAATGAAATTGTTTGTTATTGTTGCTGTTGTGATAAAGTTATTGGTGATGTTGTTTTTGAAATATAAATTGTCAGGCGGGGTCCGGTTGCGCGCAGCAACACGAAGTAATAAGGTGTGGGTTGTGGTGATAAGGATACAAATTGTCAGGCAGGGTCGGGTTGCGCGCCGCAACACAAAGTAATAAGGTGTGGGTTGTGGTGATAAGGGTGCCCGAGGTAATAAGGGTGGAAAAATGATCATAATCACTATTGAAATGAAAATATATGAAACTCTTGAATATGGAAATGTTGGAAAGGGAAAAGGAGAGATTGTGAAACTTGTGATTTTGGTTGTTTCTTCCTACGTGCAATGTTTGTGAGTTCTATTATAGTCTCTTATTTGTGTATTGCTTTATTGTACTTGGGATAAAGTTTGTTCATACATACCAGTACAATTCAAATGTACTGACGTCCCTTTTGCCGGGGGCGCTACATTCTTATGATGATTGTAGGTGGTTCCATAGCAGGTAATTCAGCCCACCGACAGTAGTGCCTCCTCTCCATTCCGTCAGCTGCATTGGTGAGCCCCACTTCCTCTCGGGGCCATGTGTGGTTCATGCCACCTTCTTTGAGTTTATTGTGTATTGTAAGGTATAGTCGGGGCCTTGTCACCGGCAAGTATTGGTTAAGTTCCTAGTATTCGTAGAGGCTCCGTAGACACTATGTGGGTAGTGTACATATGTATTTTGGGTAAGTAATGGTCGGTTTGGAATCGTGATCCACGTTGGTAAATGTTGTATGTATTTTGTAAGTATTTGGTATCATATGTTGGTAATGATAAAAAGTAGAAATGAATTCAAGTTGTAAGTTTATGCTTAAGTCTAAATGGCTATTTCACATGAATAATGTATATTGAAATCACGGGGCAACGCGTGGGATAGGAAGGGAAATTCCAGGTCTGCTTGACTGGGGTCCCCCAGTTGAGTGTTGGTCGTGTCCCTCGGTTTTGGGGCATGACAAACTTGGTATCAGAGCCTAAGGTTTTAAAGTGTCCTAGGATGTCTCGGAGCCGTGTCTAGTAGAGCCCTTCATATCGGTGTGTTGTCGACCACATCTATAATTAGGGGGCTACATGGACATTTAGGAATTTCACCCTTCTTTGATACTCCAATCGTGCGATAGAGCTCAAGTTAGGGAGTTATTTTTCTTTCCAAGCCTTACTCTCAAAATGAGTAATCATGATACAATAATTCGCGTGTTTGAAGCCATGAGGAGGGAATGGTCCCACCATTGAGTCCGAAGGGACTGCCCAAGGGCTTGTTAGGAGAATGTATTGAGATGTGGAGGGATTGGTAGAACCTATCGCTAAGAGGGGAGTGCCCTTGTCCCTATTGGTGTCCCTGCACCACCAAATCCTATAGTATATCGGTATGGTACCAACGTGCTCTTGTTGTATATGTACATCCATTCTGAAGAACTTTCATAGGCATGATCTTAATAAATGTTGAGTCACAAACCATTGCATGCACCTACCCTTTGAACGAGATCCAATATTTCTTGAATCCACTCTACTGCAAATTTTCTTATATGAAGTCTCTTATGACATCGAGCTCTATAATCATGTCCTTGAATTCAGTTGTAGCTATAGAATTACTAATTCCAACACGCCTTTATAAATTCTAACAAGGGACTATACCCGAAGAATTTCTTATCGAATAAAGGGATGAACCATTATCATATGCTCGCACAAAATAAAAGATATCTTTTCTTGGCCCTTTTCTTCGGGTTTTTGCTTCAATCTGAATGTTGATATAGGTGAATATCTTGCTTTGTTTCATCATCATCTCTAGTATGGTAGTGCCCTTGCTCTATCTTTGTTGAGGCTTTAATTTTGGCCTAGTGAACGGAGTCGGCTAAATTTTTAATTGCTTGGCGAGAATCTCCCTCTTCTCCGACAGGTTATTTTCTGAATTTGGTCTGCTCACTTACTTTTAAACATTATCAAATCTCCATCGAAGCTAGGGTCCGTCGGGCCTCCATGTAGCTGTATAGTGCTACTTATTCTTGTTGCTCATCTTATTCTTGAAGGTTGTTCTTCTTTTGGTTATAAGGAAGACGAGCATTTTCGCTCCTCCTTTGGATTGCATAATACTTGCTTAAGTTTCGTTATATGTTAATTGCTCCATGTTGCAACGAATCCAGCTGATTTTTGATGTTTGTAGTGGCTCCACTAGCCATGAAGCTCTTGAGTTACT